>JAAIIK010000133.1:2763277-2774136 GCA_014706435.1 Silurus glanis | reverse complement strand
ATATATATATATATATATATATATATATATATATATATATATATATTCATTCATCTTCTCCCGCTTATCCGTAGTTCGGGTCGCGGGGGCAGCAGTCTAAGCAGATTCCCTAGACACTTCTCCGTGTCCAGGTATCAGGCTGTCAAGGCCCCCGCCTTTCGACTGCTGCCCGATCCTCTCAGCACCGGTCCATTACGGTCCCTCCTGCAGGTGGTGAGCCCACGGGAAGGCGGCCCCACGTCGCTCCGACGTCACGGTCCTTGATTTTATTTTTCTCGTAAGGGTCCCCTGGAGCATAGAGGGTTAAGGGCCTTGCTCAAGAGTGGCAGCTTGGCGATACCGGGGCTTGAACCCCAGACCCTCCGATCGATAACCCAGTGCCTTAACCGCTGGAGCCACCACTCCCCCTATATTGTATCGATATATATATATATATATATGAAAATCTTTTCTCCTTCCATTTATAAAACTGAAGATTGATTCAACTTCCTGCGTCTACTACAGTACCTGCATAAATATGAACAGTGCAACAGGGATGTAGGTTGCCAGGTTGAGGTCACAAATGGGTTGGAATTTGTATATTGTATCGATTGTGTGAGGGGACTATGTGTCATACAAGATCTGGCAACTGGACTACCTTGGAATAAAATATTAATGTGTTATTCATACGACAAGGATTGAGCCATACAAATTACTGGAGTTTTCCAGGAGAAATAATAAATTTATAGGAGATATGGGGGTGACATATGGGAGATGTTGACAAGTCTGATCATGAATCTGTTGACTGTTCAGCTGGAACCATCATCAGCTGCAGCGAGTGGTCTCCAATTGAAAATAACTTCTTCCAGAGGTGGGGCATGAGGAGGAATCAGTCAGGTCTGGAAAGAAGAAAGGGACAGGAACACTGGTATCTCAGAAGCAATTATTCTACTACTACTACTACTACTATGGTTTATGTGACATAATTCTCACTTTTTATCCTGGTTATTATGATTTTCATTTGCTGTTAAAAACCCATTGTTTTAGTTGCTCTTTGTCGTTCCTGTAGTGGTTTTCATTGTGACTTATCTCTGATTGTTGTTTTCATGGTTAGTTGCTGAAATTGTGTGTCATTAATTGCTGTTCTTGTTGTTATTGGTGTCGTCAGACATGGTGGGGGTGTGATTTTCATTTGCATTTACTATCATTGTTGTTTTGGTGCGGTGGTTGTTTTACATTGTTTATAGTTATTGTTATCATTGTGTACGGCTACTGTTGACCATGTTTGTGGTAAAGTTTGAACGTGTGTTTGACATTGTACACTAAATTTAGTTTTTTCTCATTTTTCATTGCTAAGTTGGTTGTTGGAGTTGGTTGTTATTGTTGTCTTTGTTGATGGTCACTTTTGTTGTCCATATTTGCTGTTGTGTTTTTATTGGTATTTTCATCAAAAAAGCTTTGTGTTTTTGTGTTTAAAATATAAAACATTGTACTTAAGTAGACATATCTGAGTTTGATGGTTTATATACAGTTGCAGGCCGTGCATTTATCACCTAGGCCTTCATCCACCTCTTAATACCATCATTATGACACCAAAGCTATAGAAAATATCAGAAACCCAGTATAACAGAGCGCTGCATCACAGACAGGAATCTCATTCAGTGAGAATAAATGCTGTTTCTAAAGCAAGAAACCCAATGAACACAATTCAACAAGTGTCCTTTCACTGCAGCCACAGCTGCACCACCCTCATATATAATCTCTAGCAGAAGCATCGATATTAACCTCATAAAATTACCCTGGGTTTCTTGTGTACGTTTTTTCTGTGCATTACGATTTTCCTGAGGATTTTGGAAAATTGTGTGCGGGTATGTGCAAATCCTATGGGAAAGAAAACCTTCATCTTTTGTTGAAAAGTCCGTCTTGTAAATGTCCTTGCAGCTATATCTGTGGCCAAACCAATTTCGTCATCCGCCATTGTGGAATAAACAAATGGTTTTTAAATGCACAGATATTTGAGCTTGTGCAGTTTGCTACGGATGCAGTGATGCGCTCTCTGACCATCCAATCAAAGGATGTGAAAATGCTGATGTGTTTAGATGCCAGGTAGAGAACCCGAGTGTGACCAAATCTCAGTCTGATTTGTTAAAGCAACAGCTTCAGGCAACATTAAGTGTATGCAAAAGAAAAACAAACAAAACAAACACAAAAATAGCCTGCAGTGCTCACAGTCACAGTGAATGCTGAAATCTGATTGGATAGAAACTGTAACCGAAACATATTTGATGGTGCAGCAGCAGGACACCTAAGAGAAACGCTAGGAAATGAAGATTATAGACTGCTGGGAATAATTTCATACATATTCATAGACAAAAATATATAAAAATGTAAGTTAATGATTCTGAGTTTAGGCCAGCAGAGAAGACCTTGCTGGTCCAGACAAGCCACCACTGATATAGTATTGAATAGTACTTCAAAGGTAAGTAGTAGCTTTGATCAAATTTAGATTTTAATTCATTACAGTGCTAAAAGTCAGAGTGTGATATACACAGCCAGAGTTCCAGCAGATGTGTGTTTTACTCTGTCGAAGTTGTTGCATTGTTTCTGCTGCTGAAGTCACGACAGTGGATGTGGGTGTGTGTGAACGCTAGAGCCTGGGGCTCTGGATCCTTCCACATCACACAGGCAGCAGCTGTTCTGCTTCGGCACCACACAGTAACACACACACACACACACCGCCGTCAGATAGAAGGCACACTGCTGAGCGATAAAACCGTTCCAGTGGTAGCATGAAGAAAATAGGCAGTTGCTCTGTGAACCAAATTGAGGCACACAGAACTAATAAGACGTAATACAATAACGAGTCACGCTGACAAGCCGAGTGTTCCTTTCATTGTTTTATTGTAATCTCCGTCGTTCGATTTAAATGTCCATTAAATAGAATCACTAATTATACAGCAATAATATTTGCAAAATGGTATTATGGGGGGGGAATGGTCAATTTACCTCTTTGATTATTGTTGTCATTATGGTTGTTTTCATTGCTGTCATTAGCGTTCTTCGTATTGCTCTTTATTCTTCTGTAATTACAGAGCGACTGTTCTTTTTGACAGTTTCCTTACACGCTACATGAATCCGAAGAATAAAAACGCAATCAGGCCGGCGCGGGGAACCCAGCCGAGATCACGGTTTGAGACGCTGCCCGCTCTGGATTGGTCACGACAGCAGGTGCTTTTGCGTCACCACGATTATCATTTCAGAAGCAGATCCCGCTGTAGATACCGGAGGAAAAGGAGGGATTGGGGCCAGTGGGCGTGAAAATGTTTCCTGCAAGTTAGCACCGAGAAGAACGATAAAGAAGTGGTAAAAAAAAAAAGAAAATATAAGATCCTATAGCGCTAGATATAGAGCTAGGTGTCTGATGACTTCAGAGTTACCTGCTGATTTTAAATTAGAGCAGATTTGAATTTGAGAGCATTGCACACATTCATATTATTGAATCTTTCTGCAAATACGGTGTTCCAAATACAGTCTTGCAGTATATTTTCCTTTATATCAGACACCAATACTTTTCAGCTTCGCTGCCCAGTGGGTAAGATGAAAAAAAAAAATGTTTTCTATAGAGCCAAAGCTTGAAAGCTACAGATGATAATAATATAGCGAAGTATAACCATTTTCACATGAATAAAACAGCCGCGGCTTTCCTTTGTCGTTCCTTTCGAATAAAGAACTCGACAGAGCAGCGACACTTTTGTTGGGAGTAGAGAGTCTTATCTTGTAGGCTCTTGGCAGGCAAAGTCATCAAGAGTATTTCTTCTCCGTTCTGACAGTCCGCATTATGTGGGGATGGATTTTAGTGCACAGACTGATCACAGTGTGAAAATTCCCAATGTGACACTCAGATATGAGCAAATGACAGACTGTCATTACATAAAGCACATGGGTACTAATGTTGGTGTCAGGAAGTGCAGGGTTCAGAGCTATTTACATGTTCGAGTTACAAGTTTTTGATCATATCCATGATGATGCAAAGGCACACGCATGTTTAAGAGCAAATGATTTCCAATATCTTTGAATCATTGGTCCAAAATGTTACAATTTTGTAATCATTGTGACCCCATTAGCTATACAATTAATACCTGACACCTGACTAATATTATGTCGTTCCCCTAGGACTTCTGCTGTGGTATCTGGCACCAAGATATCAGTTGAAGGTTCTTTAAGTTCAATAAGTTGCTACTGTAGGTTTAGAATCAATTGACTTGTTTTTTTTCAGCACATCCCACAGATTCTCAATCAGATTGAGATATGGGCAATTTGAACGCCGATTCACGACCTTGAACTCCGTCATGTTCCTCACACCGTTTATTAACAATTTCCTGCAGTGTCACAGGGATCACTATCCTGCTGAAAGAGGCCATACATTTGGGAATGTCGTTACCATTATGGCATGTCACTTGGTCTGTACTGTGTGTTTGACAACTTTGTATTGTAACTCACATTTTTCTTTTTTTTTTTTTTGCAATTTGCGCTACAGAAACTCTTCCGTGATATCGGACCAGATGGGCTAGCCCACTTGCATCGATTAATCTTGGGCAGCCATTACTCTGTTGCCAATTCAGCGGTCGGATCACTTTCAGTAGGTAACAGCCACTGCATACTAGGAACACCTCCGTAAGACTTGTCATCATCAAGATGGTCTAACCATCACAATTTTGTCAGTCACTCAGATTTCCCATTTTTCCACTTCCAATGGATCAACTGCAAGAACTGAATGTTCACTTGTTGCATAATATATCCCACTCTATGGCACATGTGACTGTACTGATGTATTCAACGTTATTTACTTCACCTGGTTCCTGGTTTTAATGTTATTGCTGATCACTGTATTGTACAGTGGATAGTTATGCTAAATTGCCTCTAGGTCAGTAGCAGCTTATGACCAAAGATTTTGTTGTGGTATGGTGATATTAATATCAAGTTGACATTCTTTTACAATAAACAAACCTTGCAATAGCCAGCTGAGATTCAAGAACTTTGTCTTCAGTGTGGCAGTGAGATACCTGCCCCAAAGGGCCTTTATCTGGGGTTTTTACCCAAGTCAATGCAAGTCAAGTTTATTTCTATTGCGCTTTTCACAACGGAGCAGCTTTACAGAATTTAACAGTTAAGGTGAACGGTGTGTATTTATCCCTGATGAGCAGCCGTGGCAACTATGGCAGGGAAAAACTCCCTTAGATGTTATGAGGAAGAAACCTTGAGAGGAACCAGACTCAAAAGGGGAACCCATCCTCATTTGGGTAATATCAAGAGTGCGATTATAAATCTTGAAACAATACAGAACACTGGAGAGTGAGAACTAACATGAGCACTGGAGTGTAAGATTATGAGTAATGTCCTTTCTATAGTCTTATACAGTCATTTGAGATTATGGAACTAGGAGCTACTAAGCAACTCATAAAATAGCACAACATTTGCGATCATCACAGATCCAACACCAGCTTCTCCTTGTCAGAGCCTTTAAACACTCCAGGAGGTCCAGTGTCCAAACTCCACATGAGGTGGGATCCAATTGGCACTGGTACGTCTCTAGATGGTTCGGGATGTTTGCGGGGTCGACATCTACTCCTTTAAAGGCCCACTAATGCAATTATTTACACACAACTTTCAATTATCGAATTCCATTTATCTAATATATATAACTGAGCAGTTAAGTGTGAAGGCCATGCTTAAGGGCCCAACAGTGGCAACTTGGTAGATTTTGAACTCATGACTTCTAGTCCTTTAAGCGTTTTAACCACTGAGCTACCACATTCCTATAATTATAACTCAATGGAAGCTATAATAATCTCAACCAAGAGATCTAAATGTTCTAAATAACAACACATGCTCCATAACCATGACTCTAAAGCTGACACTCTGCCCGCATAAGAGTGTATAGGCATGTCTGCTGCTGTATTATGTGTATACATTAGTCTCATTTTTCACTGACTGCAACACCCTGTCCATTCAGAGAATGTACAGCAGAGATGCAATATTCTTTTCAGCTTTTCTTTTCATCATTTCCCACGCAGATCTACGTCCAATTCCCGCAGACATCCGTCTGCCACTTGTATAACAGATCCCATAGCCTTTTCCGACACGAGACACTCGGAAACCTGCTGTACACCAAAATCAGACATTAAACAATGAGTACTTTCACAGATATTTCAAAATAAACAGCTGCTAGTCAGCAAATCCAGTACACCTACACACAGGAAAACATGTTGTGTTTGTGTTTTAGTGTTTGCCAGGTTCCTGAAAGGTTGAACTAGTGGGTGTCACCGGTCTAAGCGCTGTACCTGGGGACTCAATTTTATACCGCTATCATTGTACCTGATGCTTTTTGTCCGTTTATGTAAT
This sequence comes from Silurus glanis, assembly GCA_014706435.1. Taxonomy (NCBI): domain Eukaryota; kingdom Metazoa; phylum Chordata; class Actinopteri; order Siluriformes; family Siluridae; genus Silurus; species Silurus glanis. The sequence continues at coordinate 2,767,755 of JAAIIK010000133.1, read as the reverse complement.
GAAAACTCGCTCTAAGCATTTGTTGCATTTGCTTTACTTCATTTGTTGTTGTTTTTTTTTTCCCTTGTCAGGCGCTTTTGTATGGGCTTCTGTTCTTTCCCTGTCATTGGTGTTTTATCTGATAGTGTTCACCTGTTCCGTGTTTCATCTTTGATTCGCCCGTCTGCTTATGCCCTGTCGTTTCATACTGCCTTCGCAAAGGTAATATGCTTTAGAATGTATTGGAACAGTTTCCTATGTTCAAGTTTCTTTATCTTTATTTGCTGTATGCAGTTCCTGGTTTTGTCTTGTGTGTGTATATCTCATATTTCCGATTAAGGGTTTGTTCGTATTTCACACGGCCTAGCTTTGCTTTTACTCCCACTTGGATTGTCGAAGTTGATTTTCGGATTTATCTTGTTTATGCACTTTCACTTGACCTTTAACATATGACCTCTCCAGTAAATATGTTGATATTTGCAAAATGATTTTAGGGTTATTTGATGTGAAATGTTTTATATTAGTAATGAGCAGCAATGGCGGATGGTAGCTTAGTCAAGGTCATGAGTTCAAATCCCAGCCACAGCAACCTGCCACTCCTGGGCCCCTGAGCAAGGCCCTTAACCATATAGCTGCTTAGATGTATGAATGAGATAAATGTAAGTCGCTATCGATAAAGGTGTTTGCCAAATGTTGTAAATGTAAATGTGGCGAACCCGAAAGTGTTGCTAAAGGACCCATGTTGTACTTTGGTACACAAAAAACAACATAAATCTACACTAGAGCAACATAAAACTAAGTAGGACATAAGCAGACCTATGAACAATTACAAGTGCATTTTTGTGAACCGCATGTGCAATAAACCCAAAAAAGAACAATATCAAAATGGCTAATATGTGAGAGATGCAGAGACAGGAGTGGAGAACGTTTTGTCAATCTCCTGTGGAAGCACGTAAAGCATCAAAAACCTTTTCCTGCGTTTAACAGCCACGATCGACTGAATCCGTGATTATTGATACCACCGTGGATCGACACAAGCCCGATCGACATCAAACATTTTGCTCTCTTCATCTCCAGTTTTCCATTTTTTGCATCGGACGGCTTTGTTGGTCTTGACAACTCTGGGTCTGTTTTGAAAAATGAAAACGGTTTTACTAATGAGACATTTGGAGAACCTCACCTCATAGCATTTTTCCAGACTGAAGCTCTCCAACAGCATGATGTTAAATTCAGTAGTCGTTTGAGGCCAGCAGGTGGGAGGGTTTGAACTCCTGCTTGCATCATTATCGCTTTTCTTTCTCTTTATTCAGTGGAAATGATTTGAAATGGCCCCTGTTCTGCTGCTTATTGTTTCAATGATGAATATATGCCTTTTCAAACTGTATCATTTCGAATTCGAAATAAATATCGAAGGTTATTGATTGTCGAGTCAAGTAGGCTTTTATTGTCATTCCAACCATATACAGTGCAGTACACAGTGAAACGAAACAACGTTTTCCCAGGACCAAGGTGCTTCAGTAAACAACATAAATGAATAAGGAACTACAAAAAACTTGTAACTAACAACATAAAGTGCACATGTGCAACATTTTGTGCAAAAAAATGCGAAGAACAACATAAGATAAGGACACAGTAACAGTAGGCACAGCGACACTGTAGCACCAGTACAGTACAGATGTTTGTGCAAGTGGATTGTTCGTATAAAAAATGAAAAATAGGTACTGTACATGTACACATGAAGTTTCAAGTTTTTTTTTTTCCAGATCTCAGGACAGTGAAGCGTGTGTTGGAGGTGTGTGTGTGTGTGTGTGTGTGAGATCATCCACAATGCTGGTGGCTTTACAGATGCAGTGTGTGGTCTATGACAGAGAAAAGAGAGACCCAGATGATTTCCTCAGCCGTCTTTTCTTTTTGCTGTAGGGTCTTACGAAACGATCTGAGATGGTGCAGTCTCCAAACCAGGCAGTGATGCAGCTTCTCAGGATGCTCTCGATGGTCCCGCTGTAAAATGTTTGGTGGAAGCTCCGTAGTTTTCTAAGGAATTAGAGACGCTGATGGGCTTTCCTTGTTAAAATATGTTGATGTGTGGCGTATTTTGATGTTTAGATGTGTTCATAGTGGTCAACAATGCTGATCTGGTCATTCGATGACAGTTTGAGCAGAATGAATGTAGCTGTTTGAACACTGTTCAATTACATCAGTGCTTCTCAATTATTTTCTGTTGCGCCCCCCCCTAGGAAGAAGTAAACATTTCGCTCCCCCAAACTCTCCACCGCGACTGTAAATAGTATAATTTGTCTATAAAATTGTTAAGTACACCTCTGCATAACATTGTATCCTTCTTAACATTAAAGACAACAATAAAAGAAAAAAGAAATAAATAAAGATCAACTTACAACAAGGAATAACTTTATTAACATTGGTTTTTAGTCTTAAGACTTAAAGTGCATCAATTTGCCTGAAATTAAAAAACAATTTGAATCCATATTTAAACTGTATACATTTTTTGACCATTTGATAATGAAAAATATTATATGATGCTTATATGATGCTAAGAGTGCTCGCTGGTTTACTGACGTAGCATTCACAAAGCGGGACGATTGTTGGCAATATTTGGCACGTTTTCGCTGAAAAAACTCAAGCGGCTTATCAGCGTGATTGGGGTGTAATGTCTTTAAGTGACGCCTTCATTTATTTGGCTTCATGCTGTCCGCTGCCAACATTTTTAGACCCAGTAAACATACCGGTCTTTCCTCGTCTCCCACCGTAGTCACAGTCAAGCCAAGCGGTACATGCGCTTCATCATATTTCCTCGTCTTAGCTTTCGGGAGACTTAAGTTTGTCTCATTATCTCCGTCTCTCTCCGCCTTTCTTTTCATGCCTGGTAAATATTTTACCATGGTGTCTCTTAAGGGTTTGTTGTCTGCACTTCATACCTTCTGCTCTGTGCTGTGTGCTTTTGTTCGGTGCAAAAAAAAAAAAACTACTCCCTGCAGGGAAAAAAAAGCATCTTCCCCGGGGCCACACGCGCCCCACTATTTGAGAAGGACTGAATTACATATTTACTTTTTATTAAAAAAAATAAAAAAACAAATTGTATGTATGGCCAGGTAATGCTGGCAGTTGAACTGCTGATCGGGAAGGTCATGAGTACAGCTCCACGGAGCTGTAGCGAATTTAGTTCGCAAAGAAAGGGAAATATTTATGAGTAATTATAACGGGTTATAGTTACTCCTAAATATTTAAATTAAGTTGAAATTGACGGTAATGGAATTAACGTTACACTTATTTGGTCTGTTCGTCCGCCGAACAGACAGTATAATCTTTATTAATTCTATAAAAGAGGTATCTCCCCGGCCAAGAAAGACGCAACCCCCCTTTACTGTATACCATACAATTACTAGAGCATGTAGTTCAGATCGAATGTTACAGGAACCTTCACTCAGAGACAATCACTTATGACAAATACGGCATTTAATGAATGAGACAAACACAACATAAAACTAACTACACAAACAAACAAAAAGAAATAAAGAAAATAAAAATAAACAAAAAGTTCAAAATAGGAAGAGGAGGAAGAGAAAGGAAAAGAAGAAAGGAGAGAAAGAAAGGAATGTCAAGCTTAAACCTCAAAATTAATCACATCCTAAATGAGACTCATGAAGTAATTTCAATTCACTTTATCGAATTCCAAATTCGATAAAGGGCTCACACTTAAATACGCATCTAAATTGGTTGGTAAACCGGTTACTTGCATTGGCTTGTTGCACAAGAGTCCGGATGCGACAAAGAGATCTTTGAAGAGTCAGTTAGGATGGAGTCAGATGTTCTTCCAGGTTCTCCCGAAGATCAGAGCAGTTGTTGTTCTTGAAGATAAAGCTTGCTGGAAGATCTCAAAAAGGATTTGAGATCTTGTCACGAAGAGTCGCTGCTGGGCTGTTCTAAGCATCAGACTCTCCGGGCCTTCGGGCCCCTGGGTCCGAGCCTTTCCGGTCGAGCCGAGTGAGCGAGCTTGCTTTACTTGACTGAACCTTGATTAGTTGGGTTCAAGATGTTTTAAAGGTCCTGAACCCCACCCATTTTGGGGGGAATGGCCAATGCTATGGCCTGAAATTTTTGGAGGGAAAAACTGCCTTTGTTCATGCGTCTGTGGGCATGGTTTCCGGGCTATACTTGCTTTGGAGGACTTTAAAGTTTTATCCAAAGTGTATTAAGACGGTATGGTACCTTTCGTGATCAAATAAAATGCACCATTGTTTGAAAAATAAGTAACAGATAATTTTGTGGTCATTTGGATACTAAACATGAAAAGGAATTACAACATTAAAACAGGATTAACAAGAATAAGACTTTTAGAGTACCACTATAATTGGGGAGGAGATACATACAAGGTATAGGTTAATGTCGTGGAATGTGGAACATCTTATTTATTTGTTTGACATTGTGTTGTGCGTGTGTGTGTGTGTGTGTGTGTGTGTGTGTGTGTGTGTGTGTGTGTG
>JAAIIK010000133.1:2744247-2755708 GCA_014706435.1 Silurus glanis | reverse complement strand
GCCAGAAACCTGACTGATCTAGAGAAGATCTGTGTGGAGGAGTGGGCCAAAATCCCTCCTGCAGTGTGTGCAAACCTGGTGAAAAACTACAGGAAATGTTTGACCTCTGTAATTGCAAACAAAGGCTCCTGTACCAAATATTAACATTGACTTTCTCAGGTGTTCAAATACTTATATGCAGCTGTATCATACAAATAAATAGTTAAAAAATCATATATTGTGATTTCTGGATTTTTTTTTTTTAGATTATGTCTCTCACAGTGGACATGCACCTACGATGACAATTTCAGACCCCTCCATGATTTCTAAGTGGGAGAACTTGCAAAATAGCAGGAAGTTCAAATACTTATTTTCCTCACTGTATATATATATACACACACACACACACACACACACACAAAGGGGATAGAAAAAGGGATGCTGATTTTAATGGAAAATGCCTTTAACACGGATATACAAATGAATCAGTATCACTTACTCCATATCAGTTTCTTGTTTATAGAAGGTCACTAGAAATTGTGTAGTGTTATTAAATATGTGCATGGTTGAAGTTACCCACAGTGCTTCCCTCTTATAACCACATATTTGCACGTGTGATATTCCTTGCATTTTACTATGGTCTGTCTGAATAGTCCTTTCCAATTTTCTGGAAGGTGTGCCTTCAAAAGGTTCAGTTCGATCAGTTTAATCACAGTTCTCTATTCATGCACTACTTCATAAGGAACTGCAACCATAGTAACAGACAGTTGCATGCAGAGTAAAACAGCTGTTGTAAAACTTTACTCATGACCTTACTGAGCTGAATGGATGATTTTTGCATGCCATTTAACTAATATGGCGATTTTGAAGAAAAAAAAAAATAGGTCAAAGATCAATTTGACACACTGGAAATCTAACAGAAAATGGCACAAGTGGAGATGTGGTGCAGACATGTAGTGCACCCATACAACCTCTTTCTCGTAGTCACTACTTTCACTATGTATGGTTTAGAGCAGGCAAAATTGTACAGGGTGGGTGATTTCTAATACAAATTTATTAAAATAAATTGTACATGTATTTTATTATATAGAAAAATTAAAGCACATCTTTAAATTTCAACAAAGGGACCGGTGACGTCAACCAGTTTCCTCAAACTGGCCGGGAATGGAGTGTGCAAGGCTTTGTCCGGTGCACCTCCTACTTCCCGTAGCCCCAAAGAATAAAAATCACAAACAGTAGTGATATCTGGACTTTTTGGAGGCCATTCATGAGGTCCGAGTCGTCCCAGGCAACGTCCTAGAAAACTCATACGTCCTGGTTTAAACTCACGCACAGTAAGAGCAAAATAGGGTGCATCCTGCATGAAAATAAGGTTGCCAGGTTCTACAGCAATTAAATATTGCTTAGTTAATTTTGATCTACAGGGTGGATAAATGGGTGATGCATTATATCTGCATCTGTTATAATACAAATTATGGCTTTAACCTGACAATTCTGGCAAACAAGCATGGACTAAGTGAGATAATCCAAGGTTATATGTGCATTATACTCCCTTTTCATCCATGACTGCCGACCTGCTTATGCATCAAACAGCATCGTTAAGTTCGCAGATGACACCACGGTGGTAGGCCTGATCAGAGGTAACGATGAGGGCTTACAATAACCTGGAACTCAACACTAAGAAGACAAAGGAGGTCATTGTGGACAAAATCACACTCACACTCCCATTCACATGAACGGAGCTGCTGTTGAGCGTGTACCCAGCTTTAAGTTCCTTGGATCTCACCTGGTCCCTGAACTCTTCTATCCCGATCAGAAAGGCACAACAGTGCCTGTATTTCTTGAGGAGACTTAAAAAGTCTCATCTGTGCTACAGGATACTGGATAACTTTAACTGTTATACCATTGAGAGCATCCTCACTAACTGCATCTCAGTGTGGTACAGCAGCTGCACTGATTCAGACCCTGAAGCCCTGCAGAGGTGGTGAAAACTGCCCAACGAATCATTGGCACACAGCTACCCACTTTGGAGGACATTCTACAAAGGGCGAGGGGCATCATCAAAGATACCTCTCACCCCAATCATGGACTTTTCACCCTTCTCCCATCAGGCAGACGCTACACGTGCCTCAGAGCCACACAAGCAGAATGAAGTATAGCTTTTTCCCTTTTTTCCCGTGGCTGTTACTGCACTGAACAGCTGATCATCTTACAATGTCAAAATACACTACTGCATTGTCACTTTCTGGTTTTTTTGTTTTGTTTTTTTTTGCGCTGCTTATCCACTATGCCTTTCTGCACCAACCATAACTTGTTTATCGCCGCACTACTGTTGATTCCACCCATATTTATTCTGTACAGCATTCATACTTGTAACATCGGTATTTTATCATTTAATCTCCCAACATCTATGCACAATCTTTACACATTATATTGTATATTACTATATATACATTATTACCTACTGCACCTTCTGTAAATTATTCACCCTCACCCCTGTACATATGGACCTTATACCCTTATTTATCACACTGCTATTTATTTATTATAAATAGGCCACCTATGTGCTTCTGGTTAGATGCTTACTTCATTTCATTGGCTCTGTACATGTACCTCGCACAATGACAATAAAGTTGAATCTAATCTGATCTATTCAAATCACACCATTTTAATGCATGACGTGGAGGCGAAGAACCAATTCATGCAAAATAGACAGAGGCTTGCCATGGATTATCTCTTATTAAATCCATAAAAAATTTATAACTGTTGATCTGAACAGATGTTGGTTGCTGTGAATAGTTTTTTTTACTCTAACACATTTATCCAGTGTGTGTGCTTTGTATAATTCAGTATGTTTTTTCACCATGGGAAGGTCTTTAGTACAGAATTTGCTGCTTAGTTTTGCTTATTACCTTTGTCCGTGGGGAAAAAGAGAGGCCGTTAAGAGAACGATTGTTTATCACGGATATATTTTAAGCGATGACAGGAACTATCTTGGAAGGAAACACGTGGTGTTATAGGTGAATAATCCTCTTAGGGATTGGCCATATGTAATGGATTATTTTACTACAACATCCTGCGTTTTATCCCTTGCTTGATAAAGTACCAAAATGCTTACTGCACTCAGGTCCTGAGAGGAAAAGGTTCCCATCTTTTTATTACTCCCTACGGTCTGCAGCATGATCACCCTTCTGCACCTGCATCATTGCATTAACACGAGTATCTCTGAATGTGTATTTGAGATGGGGCCAGTTTCTAGGCCATAGATAATAAGCCCTTTTTTGGGGCTCAGATGAAACCTTATTTCGGGCGTTATCAAGGTCAAACTGCATCAGAAAATGTTAAATCTCCTTGGCTTAATGTTGGGTTGCAGCCTTATAACTCACTTTTGTTATTTTCTTGCTTAGAGAGTATACTTCACATATTATCTGCTTTATATTTATTTTTGTTTCTAGTCAAGAACTGTGACGTCGTTTATGAAGTGCGGTAGCGAGGTCCCTTCACTGTTTTAGGCGACATTTGAATTTGCGGCTGATGAAAATGCCAGGAAATAAAGGGGAGAAAAAAAAAATAAATGTCACTAGCTGCATTCATACTGACATACTACCATAAATAACGTCAAAATGTAGTGGATAGGCAAAAGGATGAAGGCTCCACATGACTTGACTAACAGCATTTATTGGATAAAATATGACTGGGAACTTTGGTTGTGTAAGGTTTGATATGCATGAAAGCAAGGAACAAAATTCAGGCTGGCTTTGGAAGTAGTAGCTCATGCATTGGACTTCGTATCAGAAGGTCATGAAATTACAGCAACACCAAGTTGCCACTGCTCGGCCCTTAAACAAGCTTATTAACCCTCAACTGCTCAGTCGTATGCATGAGATAATTGTAAGTTGCGCTAGATAAGGGGGCATCTGGCAAATGCCATAAATGTAATAATTAAAAAAAATTATGTTTTAGCCTCTAAAAAAAAATGGCAACCTATGTCATACACGCATTGCAAAGAGTACAGTATACATGATCAAAAGTCAGACAAGGCTCGATGGACATTTTACAGGAAGACTGATAATGGTCCCACAATGTATCCAGAATAATACCCATAGAATTTAAGAGAAAGAGCTCTGTAACTCTGTCTTACTGTAAACTGTACAATAAGAGCACAAAACTGGAGTACATTAATAAATCCATGTGGCATGTATCTAAAAAAAAAAAAATAAAAAAATTGTGGAGGATGTTTGCTTTGTATGATCCTGGGGCAATTTGATAGGATCAGGACCACCATGTAGCGCAAACCCATCTACCAGGATGATAAAGCTCCCCATGCATACTGTTAAAATAATTTACTAGGGGTTTGATGGACACCAGGATGAAGTCAAGCATTTCCCATGTCCTCTCCAATCACCAGATTTAGACCTCAGTGAGGTTCTCAAGCACAAAGTGCTGAATAGCTATCCACCTCCTCAATTTCTCAAAATCGAAACAGGAAGATGTTCTTTTGACTAACGTCTGACCACAATTCCTTCAGGACTCATATTCCAGGATTCGAAGAAGAATTAATGCTGTTCTGTTCTTTTCTGATCTGTTTTGTCCATCCACTGTAGTAACCCGGTAACTATAGTAGCCTGTGGCTCCATTATGTGGTGTATTTAGTGGAGGTCGTCTAATAGTGGATATTACCGACACCGACAGCTAGGTTAGATCATACCTGCCCGTAATCGATTAATCAATAGTTTTTAAAATCGATACTGGATAAAAAACAAACAAACGCTATGTGAAATAGTACTGAACTTTTATAACAAAAAAAAAACAAAACATTACTGAATCATGAGTCGTGCAATAAATGAAATAAATATGAATATATTAATTATATTAATGAATATTGAGGAAAATAAGACATGCATTCAAACTGAAACAAAAAGTAACATTCCAAATAAGTAAAAACTACAGACAGACAACTTCATTTTCTTGCGATCTTGACATAGCGAGTTGTTTTCTCATGATCACGACTTAATTAATAATAATAATTTTTGTGTTCTGGACATAACAAACATTTTCTTGTGTATTTGGCATAAGACCATATTCTAGAGGCAGCAGCATCACAAACATATTTCTAGGACATACTCTAACCGCAAATACACAGAAAAATTAAGTGGTGATAAGTGATCACGAGGAAACAATGTTTGCCAAGATCACGAGAAAATTAGGTCGTGATAACGAGAAAACAACTTTTATGTTATGGTCATGAGAAAACAAGTAAGAAAAACATATCATAATGCATGGCGTCTTAGGACTTCCGTAAAAAACAGTTACATCCAAAAAGAATTTAAAAAAAAGACTCTTTAACAAACAGCACATGGCTTCAGTGAATCGCCTGTAGAGGCCGCTGTTGCACTGTATAATGACAAGGGACCTTCTCAGCCGCTCCCGCAACCCAGAAAAACTATCGGTTATGATTTTTGCCGATAGTTCCGTCAACTATCGGTGCAGATTAATCTGCAAAACCGATGAACTGGTCGACCTCTAGTATTTAGGGTTGCAGTATACACTTTGGGACATGTGGAGACGATTCAGTGCTAGACAGAAACGCATTCACTTGCATGAAATGTTGCAGTTCAGTGTAGCATGACTGCAATCTATTGGTAGGAATATACAAATCAACAAAGACTCCTATTCTCTGATAAAGAGCGTAGGAGTTTTTGCTTTTCAGCTAGGGTTTTTTTATGTCCTCTCTGAACCCTGCTGTGATGACTTTTCTTTTAGACGTGAAATGTTCTGTAGAGGAAGTGGCTGTTTTAGTTGTCGGTGGGCAATTTTAGAAATTGTGCTATTAATGCTGTGAGCCAAAATAAAAAATTTGTTACTTAATACATTCTACCCTTGAAGTACTCAGCAATTTGTTTTACTATATTACGAAATAAATTGCATTCCCAGTATGATACAGAATATTATTATTATTATTTATTTCCATGTTGTGTGATGGCCTCTAATAGAAGTATGCAATGTTTCATGTTTACATAAACCCTGTGATTCCATGTGCCTTGTTCCATATTTCCTGGAGATTTTCTTCACCCAGTCTATAATTGACTAATACTTATTCCGATGCTTGTGACAAATATGTGTTGAAAAACAGGGGGGTTTAAAAGCTCCTCATAACTAGCCAATATGGAAATTGCTAGTGACTTTACTGGATGTTTCTTTATTATTTATAGACATTGACGTCTGTGAATAATTTCATTTAGCATAATTAAAAGAAATCATTGCAGTGTTACGCTGAATTTTTGATGAGCTGATGGAGCTCACAAAGGCAGTCTCTGCTATTTATCATCCATCGTTGGTTGTGACCGCAAAAGGTCGCCCGATAGTGGATTTTACCGATTGCTAGGTCGGCTCGTACTTGCCGATAACCGATTAATCAACCGATTAAAAAGGATACTGGATAATAAATAAACAAACATTTGATGTAAAATAGTACTGAAACTTACACAAATATAAAAAAACAACTGAATCATGAAATGTGCTAAATGAAATAAATATGAATATATTCATTAATAAATATAATTATATAATAAAGTACAGATAATAAATATAATATAATGCTCTTCGTGCAGCGCGCAGTCTCGCGTGTAGAAACAAACAACGCGTGGCATCTGTGATTCGCCTCTAGAGGTCACTCTCACAATGACCGGAAGCCGGAAAAACTATCGTTATGGATTATTGCCATTAGCCTATAGTTCCTGCGATCAACTCTCTCTGCCGATTAATCAGTTTAGTGATTGCCATCTATATTTTTTCATTGAGGGGTTAAAGTGATTACTGGCTAATCGGAAAATTTAATTTAGGCCACTGTGGTTTAGAGTTTGATAGTTGTTTTTGTTTATTTATTATTACTATTATTATCATTATTATTATTATTTTCTTATTATTGCCAGCATGCGGCTCCACTAACATCAGGACGGTGGAGAGATTTTTTTCACCATGAGCGTCAGTCAGGAAACTCGAAATTCAATTCATTGATGTAACAAATCTATATTATCAAAATGCCTTACTATCGCTAAGCAGCGTTCAGATTCATACAATAGCATCCATCTAAATGATTATTTATGCTTGGCTGTGGATTTGTCATTAAACTCTGTGTCTAGAGGGTGCTCATGAGCATTTTGCTGGCTAGATTCGGTGATTCAAACTCACTTTTCTGATAAAAGTGCAAACGCTTTATTTTGCAGCATCATCGTCCATTGATGGTGTTTTTACTGGAATCTGTGCAATGAAAAGTCCTTGAATGTGCTCTAAGCATTATGAATGGTGGCAAGAGATTTTTGAGGATGTCTAAGGTATTTGTAAGATAAATAAGGCTCTGACAGGACTAGCCTAAATACATGCGCGCACACACACACACACACACACACACACACACACACTCACACACACACACATACACACACACGAAGCCTAGAATTTTTTCTTAGCTCACTCTATTCAGGACTTCTCATCACCTTTGACAGGTAGTTACCCAGAAAGAATTTTACTTCCCCTGAATCCTGTTCTACCTTGTTAGTCACCGCGAATTACTAACCCCGCTGTCCATTTTAGTCTGGTGTTAAAAACAGTGTGTAAACAGTGACATGTTTACTCTGGAGGTGTCCGTTTTCAGAGCCGCACTGGAATGTGGGTTTGGGTGTGTTTTGGCATTTTGTGTGCTCTACCTGAAAGCCTATGGTAAAGATAAGCGTGAGGTTGAAAGTGTTATCAGTGTGTGTATACATGAATGTGCTCGTGCACACACACATGGATGTGTTAAATCATGGCAGTGTGTGTGTGTGGCACCCTTAGCGTCCCTAGTCTGCAGGGGTTTCACATGAAGGCATAGGGGTGTTATGTGTGTCTCCAAGATGGTTTGTCTGCCTCATGTAAAGTATGTCCTGACCACAGACAGGTGTTAGCATGGCTGTTATTTGGACTTAGCCGTGACTAAAGATGTTATGTTATGTTACATTCCCATGCCAATGTCACCCCATTCAGGGTAGAGCACATAATTTCTGGATTCTTCACTTAAAAAGCCTTTTACTTTATCTGAGAATACATAAGGGATTTTAATGCTTGATACGCAACGCAAAAAAAAAAAAAAACAGCCCAAGGAGAAGCATTAATAAGATTCCACTTAATGTAGTGTTTGGACATTGGACCTCTTTGAGTGTTTAAAGGCTATGGCATGGAGAAGCTGGTGTTGGATCTTTGATGATCTCGAATATTGAGCTGCTTTATGAGTTGCTCAGTAGCTCCTGGTTTCACAAAGTCAATTGACTGTATAAGACTGTAGAAAGGACATTACCGTAATTTCCGGACTATAAAGCGCACCCATATATAAGCCTGAATTTTACAAATATTTTTTATTTTTAACATAAATAAGCCGCACCTGTCTATAAGCCGCAGGTGTCTACACTAATGTACTTTACACAGGCTTTAACGAAAGACACGTTACACACGCTTCCTTTCGGAGCATAGTGGTATTTTGGGAATAGCCTGGCACTGCATTTTTCCGGTATTACTGCGTGTGCAAGACCCAGGAATATGTCCTTATTATTTTCTGATGCTCATTTCTAAGTTTCTTTGACTAACCCGTAACGCTGTTGCCAAGAAAAATTAAAAAGCACGAGTTTTGGAAACCTGTCTGTGCTTATATGATTTCTGTTGCAACTGGAGTTAGTGAGCTATCCCATGACCCAGACTCAACGCGCTACAACGGCTTGTATCTAAACAGTAGCCGACCAAGAAAGTCATTGTTCACTGTCTTCCTCCTTCCTTTCACAACTATTTCTCTCGGGAGTTTATCTTTTGGCATCGTCGTGCGTTTAAAAATCACCCGATGGAAGTTTTTTCTCCCGAAGCCGTGCAGCTCAGAACACAGGTGAGGTGCGTTTTTTTTTTTCGTTTCCGTTCGGACATTTCATTGGTCTAATGTTATGGGGTTCAGTTTTTTGGCTTGAAGTTTGTGAAACCGGGAAAAACCCAGGAAAAATTCATAAATTAGCCGCTTCGACGTTTAAGCCGCGGGGTTCAAAACGTGGGAAAAAAGTAGCGGCTTATAGTCCGAAAACTGTACGTACTCATAATCTTTTCATTCTCTGGTGTTTTGTATTGTTTTAAGATTTATAATCACACTCTTTATCATCTAAATGAGGATGTTTTCCCCCTTTTGAGTCTGGTTCCTCTCAAGGTTTCTTCTTCATAACATCTAAGGGAGTTTTTGCTTGCCACAGTCGCCCCAGGCTGCTCATCAGAGATAAACACACATCGTTCACTTTAATTCTTAAATTCTGTAAAGCTGCTTTGAGACAATGTCCATTGTGAAAAGCGCTATAGAAATACATTCGACTCGACTTGACTAATAAAGCTTATGCCATGGTCACTTTCCAGCATCAACAAGTTCAAGCTGCCATCCATGTTTGCAGTGCAATTCTGATGGAATTGCTAAAAATACAGGTTTATTTTCATGAAATATTTGCAGATAGCTAACAAATTTTTATTAGCTGTATACAAATCTAGAATTCTTGTACAGAGATAAACTAGTGCAATGCAATTATATTTATTTGGATAAATTATAGTAAATTGTCTTCGGAAAGAAAGTAGTGAGTACATCTGAGCCACATCTTTACTGATACTGAGGCTGTTGGTGTGCCGTTTTTTTTGCTTTTTCTCCTTTTAACATTGCCTTCTTAATTTCATCAATTATATTCACATTCGCTTGATTGTTTTGCAATTCAATTGGTTTTCTGTATCGCTTTTAACAATGGACATTGTCCCAAAGTGGCTTTACAGAATAAAATACATTGCAAATATAGATTTTAACATCATAAATACGACCCTGTAATGAGCAAGACAGTGGCAAGAAAAAAATCTGTGAGTATAAGTAAGAAAACTGACTCAAAAACGGACACTGAATGTCCATTCATTATACTTGCCGAGGTTAGCAACTCTTCACTGCCGGACACTTGAATGTTTATATGTATTACAATCCAAATCCATTATCATGCTTCTTGAACCCTCCATAGCAACCTCATGGATGCCTAGAATGTTTATGTGGTGCTAATCCTCAGTGTGGTTTCTAATATCGATCAGGCATGTAGAAAGAAGTAGGGGACAGGATCACTATAAATTTGTTTCACGCTTAATTTATGCACAAAATGATCAATGTAGCTCAGTAATGTAATGAGGAAATGTTTAAAATCCCAGTCTCACCCTGTATATAACTGTTTTATATAGACCAGAACTGCCAGTCTTCCAGCCAAGCAGCAACGGGTATTTCGACTGACCATGCTATCATTGAAAATAATTACTTGTCCTCTTATGTTCCTATGAGTAAAAACAGGAATTTTTTTATTCATACCTAATGCTTTTTGAAAGGCGATGACTCGGATATTTGCCTTTTTTCTTTTCTGCGTATTCATTTTGTTTCTGCATGAGTGTGATTTTGTCCCTGAATCGAGTAAAGCATTATGGACACTAATCTGGAAAAATCAATGTTAAGCAAAATAATGATTTTTATTTGAAGATATTTTGAAGCCCTACACAATATATTTTGTAACCTTTATATAAATAAACATCACTGCCTTTTTATTCTTGTCTGTCTTATCTGGCCACAATCTTCTGCCCTTAAAGTGTAGTCTATCTAGACACCCTCCTGGTGGGTGGTGGTGTTGTTGTTGTTGTTTTAAATTGACTGAAATAGGGTTGGAAAAGTAGATTAGAGAATTTTAATTAGTAAACCAGTTTTAACATAGATTTGTGTATTATAATTCTTTTAAATAATTAATCATTTTAAAAGTCAGTCTGTTCCATTAAAGGAGGTGTGGCCTCTCTGCCTTTTAGTTTTAATAAAGGAAGCTTGGCATCTCTGCCTTTTAGAAATAATAAAGGAGGCGTGGCCTCTCTGCCTTTTAGAAATAATAAAGGAGGCGTGGCCTCTCTGCCTTTTAGAAATAATAAAGGAGGCGTGGCCTCTCTGCCTTTTAGTTTTAATAAAGGAAGCTTGGCCTCTCAGCCTTTTAGTTTTAACTAGCTGAAAGTACCCGTGCTTCGCTACGGAAGGCAGAACGCTAAGCAATATGGCAATAAGCAGTAAGCACTGAGCAGGACTGGATGATCAGAGATCAGAACGTAACGTCAACAAATAACGTACTACCCCTTTGTAGTACCGATACAGGGCAAACTACTTTGAAAATAATTTTTATCGTGCATCTAACATCTAATAAGAAACAATGTACTAAGTTTCATTAGGATCCGTAATGTTATTTCGAAGAGTTTACAATGCGTGAGAAATCGCGTTTTTCGCGAGTTAGCCGCGATCCAGGGCGAATTTTTCAAAACCCTTTCTTAGTGAGCACCTAAGACCCAAGAGGAAGGTATCTTCCAAATTTCATTGCAATCCGTTCAGTGGTTTTTGAGATTTCGTGATGAGTGAGTGAGTCAGTCAGTGGTATTT
>JAAIIK010000133.1:2727264-2744147 GCA_014706435.1 Silurus glanis | reverse complement strand
ATATATAGATAAGATAAAGGAAGCTTGGCCTCTCAGCCTTTTAGAAATAATAAAGGAGGCGTGGCCTCTCTGCCTTTTCGTTTTAATAAAGGAAGCTTGGCCTCTCAGCCTTTTAGAAATAATAAAGGAGGTGTGGCCTCTGACATGTAGTTATAATAAAGGAGGCATGGCCTCTGTCTTTTAGTTATAATAAAGGAGGTGTGGCCTCTCTGTCTTATTTATAATAAAGGAGGTGTGGCCTCTGCCTTTTAGTTTTAATAAAGGAGGCGTGGCCTCTCTGCTTTTTGGAAATAATAAAGGAGGCATATTGCCTCTGTCTTTTAGTTATAATAAAGGAGGCGTGGCCTCTCTGCCATTTAGTTATAATAAAGGAGGCGAGACTTTTCTGTTTTCTGTCGTGGCTTTACAGTCCTAGGGCTCTGATGATGCCAGAATTATGTAAACCATATTGTTCTATTAAAACACATGAATGTCATAATAACAGTCAGAAGATTTCAACAGCTTCTGTTTTCCCACCCATTTGTTTTTTTTTGTTGTTGTTTTTTTTTTAGTGCTTGCTATTATTTTTGTACAATTGTATTACAATTTTTTATTATACTTTTGTTTGTTCTACTTGCTTTTGTAACTGTAGTCAAATTATATTGTTAAAAAAAAGGGGGAAAAACAAAAAAACATGAGGTGGTTCATCAGTTCACATTTTATAGGCTCATTGGCAAGTGCTTATCCTTTAAACATAGTGGACTAGATTCTTTTAAAATATAAAAATTTGGTCTTTTTTTGAATATGCACCTGTGTATGGTGACTCTTAATACGAATCTCTGAATACAGCTCATCATGCCCAAACTGTGCCTGCTGTTGCCACTGAAGGAGGTGTAAAAGTCCTTTCTGTGAACAGTACCAAATAACAGCATTGTATTTCATTGTAACAGCTATAATCCGTATCGTATTGAATCTTTAATACACTGTGTAGTTGAGCATGGTGCGTATTCGCAGCTAATGGGAGCGATATCTCGCACGTTGCGTATTGTGATTTATTGCACAGCTGATTAGCTCGGACTGTCAGTAGAGCCGTCATGTCAGTCTTGAAGCTGTTGGAATTATCCTGGAATGCTGCCAGCAGACCGATGATCAATCTTCATCTCTATTTAAGTAGTCATGTGCTTGCTGCTACGATTTTCCCACATGCCTAGCTTTAAATTTTTTCCCTGCTCATCAGGCTGCAGTGTTTGATGAACAGCTCGCCAGTGGGAAGTTTTTTTTTTCCCAGGCGATGGAAAGTTTCTGCTTGTTTCGTATCTGGTTTCAGTCCAGCGTTTTGGCTTCTTCACTAACAACTGGGGAGCAGCTGGAGGGTTTCTTTATCTCTCCGCTGGCAGGATGTGTGCCTTTCATTTTTTTTGCCATGCCTCCTGGGTTTGCTGATGAGTGAGAATTTGGAGACTTGGTTTGCATCCCAATGGTATCTCATATTTGTCATTGCACATCTGACACTGTATGGACAAAAGTTTGTGGACACATGCCTGTAGGATTTGTCTGTGGTTTTTGAACATTCCATTTCACTTTTAGTCTCCATTTGCAGTTATAATACCCTCAGCTCTTCTGGGAAGATGTTCCAGTAGATTTTTCGCTCATTCAGACACAAGGGTGTTAGTAAAGTCAGGTACTTATGTAGGAGAGGTGAGGTGTTCAATAGGATTGAGGTCAGAGCTCTATAGCAGGTCACTTAAGATCTTCCACATGAACCCATGTCAACCACATTTCATGGAGCTGGCTTTGTGCACAGGAGCACTGTCATGCTGGAATAGGTTTGACTCTTCTAGTTCCAGTGAAAGGGAAATTTGATGCGACCACAGCCATAGACATTCTACACAATTGTGTGCCTCTAATTTTGTGGTAAAAGTTTGAGGAAGAACGACATATGGCTGGAAAAGTCAGGCATCCCAATGCTTCTGTTAATATGGTGTAAGTGACAGATAAATGTGACTTGCCATCAAGTAAGAGAAGTGGTAGGTCGGCGGTTAAGGGTTTGGATTACTGATCGGAAAGTCAATTGTTCAAGCTTCCGTATCACCAAACTTGGGTTCTTGGAAAACCCTCTGTGCTCCAGGGGCGCTGTATCATGAACCCTGTGCTTTGACCCCAGCTACCCCAGGTGGTCTGACCCCAGTTACCCCAGGTGGTAGCCTAATGGTTAAGACATTAGACATTGGCTTGATAAGTCACAAGTTCAAATCCTGCACCACCAAGCTGCCACTGCTGGGCCTTTGTGTAAGGCCTTTAACCCTCAAACTGTATTTTTTCCAGTACACTTATTCATCCTTTAAGATTATTTGTTTTTTAACAGGAAATCCCATACGTCTGGACTTAAGATTTAAAAACCGAGTGATCTCATTTTAATAAAAATGGTCAGACAGAAAAGCTAGCCAGGTTATTAGTGTAATAGAGATGTTACCCAGGTAACAGTATGACAGGAGTCAGGTCACCAGTTGTAATTGTACAAATTTAAAGTCCAACTTTAAAACTTGATACAGGCTGCTGCAACTGCTGGAGAATTGTCATCCATTTTCCCCTATAGAGTTTTTGGTGTTTTTTTTCCCCCAGAGTTTGAGAATATCCTAATGATACCCTATAAACAGGTGCTTTCTTTATAATGCCAGCTTGATGTGAGCACACTGTACAGATTGTGTTTCCACCTGTCTGAGGTCCAGACAACCCACTTACGTGGCATTCACAACGCAGAGAAGCAAAACACATTTTTCGCCAACAGTTGACAGCTTCGGGGGACATGTCGACAAAAAACAAACGAGTTTAGCTGTCAGGAAAAGTAAAACGCCTGCTCGGTTGTAGGTTAGATCTTCTCACCTTTGATCTGGTAGTTAGTGACTGTAAATGCCTTGTTCATTGTTTTTGAATGTAGTTCAAGAGACTCTTAAGGGACTTTAAACTACCCTCTCAGCATAGCATCACTTCCTGGTTCGGGAACAGCACCACGCAGGACAGGCGAGCCCTCCAGAGGGTGGTGCGGTCAGCTGAATGTACCGCAGCCGCAACCGAGCTCCCAGACCTGCAGGACATCTACAGCAAGCGGTGCTGGACCAGGGCCAGGAAGACAGTGAAGGACCTCAGCCATTTTAACAGTGGACTCTTTTCTCTTTTCTCTGTCTTCTTGAAGGCAAACAGAGAGAATAAGGAGAAGCTTCTTCCCGCAAGTTTAGACCAGAAAAACACTTAGCACCTGGTACCTTAAATTTCTCTGACTGGACTTACATTTCCTGCTTTTGCACACCAATTCGCATCAGTGCATCGGCATAAAATTTAACGATGTGATTCATCGATTGACAAAAGTGTTCATTGGGTACAACTTGGCATTTGTATTGCGATGGATAATATTTAACACTTTTGCATAATTTTTTTTTTTTACATATTTGCATTGATTTATTCTACTATTCCATTATCTACTAATAAATATATATATAAATAACTTTATTATATAATATGTGAGCAATATTTTATCTGTAGATTGATTTCTCCTCGCTGAACTGTTTCTCAAGCGCGTTTTCTCAGCACCACTGCTGCTACGTGAATATGACGTTTCACAACACTACGGAGACACATGCGTGTCCTGAGAGTCATATAGAATACAGTTAACATGGCAGAGGTAGAGCTGCATCTTCCTGCAATCGCATCGGCCGAGATGCAATAAATAAAACTGATATTTGAAACAATGTGGTTCTTCTTGGAGGTATGAAAGTCAGTGGGAGTAAGACAGATTACGTGTGTGTGAATGAGAGGGAGGGCAGGAGGTGGAGCTGGAGGTAGCAGAGCTGAAGATGTTAAGGTTTTCGTTGGGAGTGACGATGATGGACAGGATTAGAAATGAGTTTATTAGAGGAACAGCGCATGTAGGATGTTTTGGAGACAAGGTGAGGGAGACTCGATTGAGATGGTTTGGACATGTGCAGAGGAGGGACATGGGGTACATCGGTAGGAGAATGCTGAGGATGGTGCCACCAGGAAGGAGGAAAAAAAGGAAGACCAATGGATGTGGTGAAGGAAGACATGCAGGTGGTTGGGGTGAAAGAGGCAGATGAAGAGGACAGAGAATTATGGAGACGGATGATCTGCTGTGGCGACCCCTAACAAGAGCAGCCGACAGAAGAAGTAGTTGTTCTTGGTGTTTTGAAGAAACCCAGTGGTGCACCTGGACATGAATGGTAAGCGAATCATTGATCAGCCTTTGAATTGAAAAGAAAAAAAAAAAAAAAAAGAAATTCTGAATTACATCTTGATGAGGGTCACTGCAGATCTGGAGGCTATCTTGGGAAAGCTGTGTGGGAGGATGTGATTTTAGTTAATTACAGGACACCACACACACACACACACACACACACCTAGCAACAGGTTAGCTGCTCCCATGTTTTCAGTAAATGGAGGAAACCAAACGGAGGAAACATACAGGGAAAGTCTGCACAGAGATGAACTCAGAAAGGGATGATGTAACTATGAGGTGGCATTGTTGCGCCTCAGTGTTTCTGCTTTCTGAATATTCTAGATTAATATTATATGTTAATATTAATAGTCATTTTAGACACAGCCCATGACAACTATTGCATACGTTTTGAACAGAAAGATGTTTTTTTTTTTTTTTTTAATGTATAATATTTGGCATAAAATCATTAAATATCACATTAGAAACCTGGCAGACAGGCCTGGCTCTACCCATTAGTGAATAAAATCTTTTACAGTAGTTTTTCTGATGCAAGAAAGTTCAACAGGTTTGTTGATGGTTCTAACTTATTTTCTGTTCACATTCCAATAGCAGTGTCTGTAGTGTTCATTTCCACTTCACCATAATCCCCCTGAAGTGCAGGTTATTTTCAAAATAGAAGTATAGGCAGATTGAAAAATCTTCTCACAGCTCTTGATGTTTGAGTAATTTGCTTTGGATGATTTTCGTAGTTGTCTTGGCCAGCGCTCAGTGCGGTCTGCTAACCATTTCTAGTATACCGGGATGCTCTGGGAAAATCTGTCTGCAAATTATTTACGTTGACAGCTTCTATACTGTGCTGTGAACCTTATGAACCACTAAAGCTGATGAAAACTCAAATCAGACCCAAGTTTGATTCGATCCTCCATTCCTTGGATTAAGCTCATTTAGGCCATATGGGCTTAAGTTCCAGTTGAAGTGCTAAACCTTGCCTTGCCAGCCACTCATTTAGACGTTCATGCTGTCTTTCCCCCCCCAAATCCCAGCGCTTCTTGCCAAAGCCGTTATCAGCTCCTGCCAACTCGGGATTTTTCCAGCGGAATGATAAAAGACAAAACCCGAAGAGGTTCTTCTCGTAGAAATTAACTTGACGCTCACTGTGTCTGAAAAAAAAACGTGCCACTGTCTTGCTTTTTTCTATTCTGTCTGCCTCCATCTGTGTGTCTACACCATTAATGAGCTTTATTGCTGCAGTTGGAAATCCAATAGCTGAACTAATACCTTGACAGATGACTTCTGGGACATGCAGTCAGCACTGGAATTATTGGCACCCTCACTAAAGATGGGTTAAAAACAAAAAAAAGGTTCTTTGCTTTTAAAGGTCTTTGCGGTTAATTAGCTGTTATAATAAAAAAGGTCTTTTGTTATTATTTCACACTGAAAATATGGCCTTTAATTAAAATCCTTCGGAAATTAAAAAAATACTCGCCACGCTTATTTTATGGCCCTTTATTCCTTTAACTGTGGGGCATCAGAAAGAAAAAAAAGAAAAGTTAAATTTGACTTTAAAGCAAATTGGAGTCACTTCACTGAACCGTAATATAATGGAATATATTGCATTACAGAATTTCTAGACAGAATTTCCAGTCCAGTCCATGTAATAGAATGAAGAGTTTTGCTAATGGAACTGAAAACTTTCCAGTCATAAAAACATTAACTGTAAATTAACCGTAATAAATTTGGACTTGACAATTTTGATGAAATTGGTTACCCTTTATGCCCTGGTTCAACAACTGAACAGGTGCATTTGAGTAGAGCAATCTCAGCATTAAATAATCTTCACTACAAGTCTACTGCCTGCTAAAGATCTTTTCCTAAAGGCCTTATTTATGCCAGATTTAGAAGTTTATCATACAACGTAATGTTTCAATTGTTTCTAAACTTTATAGAAGTGGATGGTGGTGAGTGTCTATCTTAAAGAATATCATCATATTCTTTTGTCTGCTCCCTTTAGGGGTCTCCACAGCAGACCATCCGTCTCTTTCCCACTCTGTCCTCTACATCTGCCTCTTTCAAAACCAACTAAATGCATTTATTCCTTAACCACATCCATAAACCTCCTCCTTGGCCTTCCACTTTTCTGCCTGACTAAAAAAATCCATCCTCAGCATTCTTCTACTGGTATACCCCATGTTCCCTTCTCTGCACATGTCCAAACCATCCCAATAACACGTCTCGTGTCCCAAAAACGTTCTACCTGCACGGTCCTTCTAATAAACTCATTTCTAATCCTGTCCATCTTCATCACTCCCAATGAAAATCGCAGGATCTTGCGACCTTTAGTTCGCCTACTGTCTTTTGTCAACTCTACTTTGAATAATACAAGGTGGCGCAGAGAAACTGGAGATTTTGGATTCGGAGTTGGTGACCCTAGGGCGCCGACAATTGACTGGAACCGGAGCGAGCTTGTTTGGAACCCCATTGCCATTAGTTAGAATGAAGCAGTGGAGTGGTGCGCAACAAGCATTCGCTGTAAAACCTTGTAATAATAATGGTGATAGTGTGAGTGCTGCGCAAAAGGAATTTTGGCGTCATTACCGGTTAAGACGTCGTGATTGTGTCCCGTCTGCTCATTGGATTAGAACATGGGGGTGTAATTTTGGAGAAACAGTTCGACACAGCGATGATGCGTGTTGTGGAACGCAGCCTTAATATTCTCTGCCCGTTCAACAGCACCTGGGGACTGAACCCATTTCTTCAAAATTAGCAGAAGAAACACAATCAACTAGTAATGATGCCAAAATTCCCTTTGCCAACACTCACACTATAACCAGACTTATAAACTTACTCTACTGCTCCATTATAACTAATGGCCCAAGATTGCCAACTCCTAGTTCCAAAATTTCCTCTTTCCCTGTGCTACCCTGTATAATTGTATATAATTTGACTTTCAGGATCAGAAATGTAGCTTTTAAATCTTTTTCCCCAACTAAAGGACATATGTGCTAAAATATGCAAACTAAACGTGAAGCATGTATGGATTTAATGGTGAGCAAAAGTGACAAACGAAAAAGCGACAAGCAAAAGTACAGTCTGGAAATTCTAAAACTTTTTTATTATTATTATTATTTACAGGTAGCGTTCTAGGAGGCAATAAAGGTACAGATAGGTTTGTTTTTCTAGTTTTACTGTTCCGTGTTATGATTTCCATTGAAAACGGTCTTGATGTTTAACATCAGCTATGCACTCTCTGTATTTAATTAGACCATCACCTTAAGACCGATACCTATTTTTCAACAATCTTCTACAGAAGAGAATGTTTTTCTTTGCTTTATAAAGGAAAAAGAGCCTTTCACAACAAAACTAAAATTAACCACAGATCTGTCGTAAGCACTTTCTGTTTATATTAATCTAATTGCCCTGTGTGGGCGATACTGTTGGAGCATCGGTGTAGGTGGGAACACATGGTGTTTTGGTTCAGCATGACACGAAATATGTACTTTAAAATCCAAAATGGTGAAAGTTAACCTGAGTTCCGAACTTACTGGAAAATGTGTATAGCCTCCGTGCATGGCTTGCGTTAAGTCTAGAATCGCTAAAAGGATGTGACGCCTACAGTTCCTTTTAAACATTACAATTTTAGACTGCTAGCCAGACTGCGCAAAATATGGAAAATGACATTTACATAAAGTCGCTGTTTGGCCCTCATCTCAGACAAATCAGCATGCTGTGCTGAATCACTTGTCCGCCTGCAGTCGGTACTTATGTATTACCTGGCGGAAATGCTGTTGCTCACAACTGGGATGTCAGAAATTATTTCTTTATGCAACTTACTAATGTGTACCACAGTATTTGAAAGAGGCACTCGGCGTGCATGTGTGTTGTACCATTAGCATCCTTGTGCGTCGAATAACTCTCCGAACGTCTTCTCTGAGACACTCCGAGCCAATTACCGATGTGATCTTGGTGAGCAGTGAAATTTGACGTTATTAAAAGCTGGAGAATCGAGTCGTCACGTCTTCAATCACTTCAACGTCGTCCTTGTCCTCCTTCTCCTCTTCCTCTTCATTTAAAAATAGGCTTTTAAATATCTTCATATTCAGCGAGGCATGTTTAATTAAAGTCCTGATGAGCATGTTGAGTAGGTCATGTCTTATAAACTCCCCGGTCAGTGCTCAGTCTGAGCTGCCGATGGCATTCACTATCTCACTTTAACACATTCAGGTAATGAGTCTCAACCCCACAGCAGGACTTCCTTGTCTTGGCAATGTTTCCAATTCAAAACAGCTCATAATTAGCATAGACTATACGAAATATTCATTTACACACTGATTTAACCAAAATAAAGTATTGTCTTGGGTATTCTTGTTGCTTGCTAGTTTTT
This sequence comes from Silurus glanis, assembly GCA_014706435.1. Taxonomy (NCBI): domain Eukaryota; kingdom Metazoa; phylum Chordata; class Actinopteri; order Siluriformes; family Siluridae; genus Silurus; species Silurus glanis. Next base: position 2,735,556 of record JAAIIK010000133.1, on the reverse strand, counting down.
ATAGTATGAAATCCAATAGGAAACACATTATATAGGGATTTAACAATGAATTTTCCTGAATTTTGTGTGGCATTAGCATGGCTGTGATTCCTCATACGCACAAACCTGTAGCGTGAGTGCTATAGGTAATTACTGATACTAATTTTAACTGCATGAGTGCATGTGCAATATACCAATCATGCAACAGTGTAATGAAAAAGACAATTCATCTCGTGTAACCATCTGACATCGATTCGCCGAATCCTATTAGAGGTGTTTCTGGTCAAATCGGTGTCACGTCTTCATTTTCCATCCTTTTCCAACACTTTTAGAACGCCACTGGACAATATAGAGCAATGGACCAAGTAGTGTGATGCAGTGGAATGCTTATTAGATGATCTGATGTTTTTTTTAAAAGCTATTTCCTGTTATCACTTAAATTAAACCACGACATAACATTAGTATTGTTTCTGGGTTATCTGTCAGTTTGTATAATTTTCCCCCCTTGACATTAATGAGTCAAGAAGCTTTTATTGTTATTTTAAACATATATAGCTGACGCAGTACACAGTGGATTGAGAGAAAATTTCTTCTGAACCCTGCGCTACATAAAGCAAGAAGACTTTCCTGTGGTGGAAAACATATCGACTTTTACAAATTGCTGATTCAAACCCTTGAAGAGAATTTCAACAGTGACAGTTAGTGTTCCTATGTTGTTGGGATCATGATGATCTCAAATGTTGAGCTATTTTGAGTTGCTCAGTAGCTCCTGGTTCCATAACGTCAAATGACTGTAGAAAGATCATTACTCATAATCACACATTCCAGTGCTCATGTTAGTTCTCACTCTCCAGTGTTCTGTATTGTTTTAAAGATTTATAATCACACTCTTGATATCACCCAGGTGAGGATGGGTTCCCTTTTGAGTCTGGTTCCTCTCAAGGTTTCTTTCTCATAACATCTAAGAAAGTTTTTCCTGCCACTGTCGCCATGGCTGCTCATCAGGGATAAATGCACACCATTCACCTTAACTGTTAAATTCTGTAAAGCAGCTTTGAGACAATGTCCGTTGTGAAAAGAACTATAGAAATAAACTTGACTTGCCTATGTTAAACAACGATGCTGTAAACCTCTGTAATACCCATTTCATTGGCATTTAATGGGTTATTTTTGTATGTTTTCGAATTTTCTTTGCTTGTTTTATTTATTTTGTTAGTCCTATGATGGATTGTAATGCATATGTATTCATTTCTTCTACTTTTTGTGGTTCATGTATACAGTATTGTGAAGCACTTTGTAATTAAGTGTTAAAAGTGCATTACAAATGTAATTATTATTTACTTCATCATGAAAATAATAATATATCAGCATAAGTGCTCCAAAATAAACCTGTGATTTGTGTGGCAGCAGGAGCTACAATCAAAGCTGTTCAAAATCAAGAAATCACCCAGTCTTATACACTCAATACGGAATACACCCATTTATATAAAGTGAAGCCAAAAAGAAAAAAAGTGTATGATATTATTACAAAATAGAAGTGGAAAATGGATGAGGAAAAACTGTTTGCTGTGCAGACATATAAAATAATGAAAATAGAACACTAATTGCTATGAAGTATTAAAATCTGAGCCTAATGTGAAATAACATAAAGCATGGAAAGAGCCAGGGTGCAGTCATCGTTCCAATTCATCCCACAGGTGTTTGGTAGGATTGAGGTCAGAGCTCTATTGCAGGCCACTCAATATCTACCACACCAACCAATGTAAAGTATATGTTCATGGAGCTGAAACAGGTTTGCATCTTCAAGCTCAAGTGAGGGGAAAGTTTAATGCTGCCCTATCCATGGACGAATATAAAATTAGGTGCCACATCTTATACAATTGTGTAGTAACCGTTTATATTGTACATCCACAGCTGGAAAGGTTTGGTGTCCCAGTAATTTTTTCCATATAGTGTGTGAAGAAATATATAAGTAGGATGTAAGTTCAGCTTTTACATTACAAAATGTTTTTATTCAATCTTTATATTCTAGTTTTTATTTAATTTTTAGGTCACTGAAAGCGATTTTCTGCATGTTGTATTGTGTATAGTTGTGTACAGTATTTGACATAAGGTTTGAATTTGAAGAATCATATTACATAATTGACTAATTGCCTGAATATGTTTTCACCATTTCCTTTTCTTTTTTTCTCAAGTCATATCCATTCAGATTTCTACTGTTAAGGAGTAGCTCAATTTTTTTAACCTAGTTTAGACCTAAATTTTTGCTTGTTAGTCTGAACGCACATAGGTGTATAAAGTACCTGAAAATCAGACTTGAGAAAAGTATAGATACCTTACAGCAAACCTTACTCTATTTCAAGTTCAAAGTCACCAATTCCAATATGACTTGAGTAAAAGTCTGGAGTATCTGCTTAAAGTATTTAATGGATAAATAAAAAATTAAAGTAAATGATTTTAGATAAATTTAAACCAAACATTCAGAGATTCAGTGATTTGATGCACCTCTTAGTCTCAGAGATTCAACTTCAATATTAGATAGATAGATATAGAAGCCGCACCCACTGAATTTGACAAAGATTTTTATTTTAAACATAAATAAGCCGCACCTGTCTATAAGCCGCAGGTGTCTACACTGAAACTAATGAACTTTACACAGGCTTTAATGAAAGACAGTGTCTGTTACACGGTGTAACGGGTGAACTATGTTGTGGCTCCTTTAGGAGCATATCGGTATTTTGGGAATAGCCTGCCGCTGCATTTTTCCGCTATTACTGCATGTGGGCAAGGCCGAGGAATATGTCCTTATTATTTTTCTGATACTCATTTCTAAGTTTCTTTGACTAACCTGTAACGCTGTTGCCAAGAAAAATAAAAAAGCACAAGTTTTGGAAACCTGTCTGTGCTTATATGATTTCTGTTGCAACTGGAGTTAGTGAGCTCTCCCTTCACCCAGACTCAACGCGTTACAACGGCTTGTATCTAAACAGTAGCCGACCAAGAAAGTCATTGTTCACTGTCTTCCTCCTTCCTTTCACAACTATTTCTCTCAAGAGAAATTTTTTTTTTTTTTTTTCCGATGCCGTGCAGCTCAGAACACAGGTGAAGTGCGTGAATCATAAATGTAGTTGAGTAGAGAGTAAAAGTTGCTTATATCTTTGATACTTAGTAAAACTAGAAAGTAGCCAAAAAGCTATTAAAATCCAGTAACGATTAACTGAAATACTTTACACCATTGTAAACTCTGTATGATCTCAAACTCTCATTCTATCCTGTATAATATTGTTTTTTCTAAAAGTGTGTAATCATCATGTAGTGTCTCAAAGCACAACATCTTCCTGACACCTTACACTTGTCACACTTGTTTTGCAGCCCTATATCACCACTCAGTGAATTTATAGCCATGTTGTCCTAGGTGTCTATTTCCAACTTTGGATTACACGCATACCACAGCTGCACGTTTTCTGTTTTTTGTTTTGTTTCGTTTTTCACTGGCAATCCGTCTGTCCTGTCCTGTCCTGACTTCGTCTCCTGTTTAGTTTTATGACTCAGAGAAGCTCCTACAGGCCTGTCGGTCATTAGAACTGTCTAAAAAGAGACATAATGTGTGGGTTTTTTAATACTCAGTGGAGCCTTTTTTTAATGTGTTCTGAACTGTGTGTGTCCTTTGCAGCATCAGGAAGTATGATATACAGTACTGGTCTCAAAGGTTCGAGACAAAGAAATGCTGCACAGCAAAGATGCCTCAGTGCAGTATTGAGTAGTAAACCAAGTCAATATTTGATGCATTCAGAGTCTTCGGGACATTTTGTGCAGTTTTATAAGGAAGTTCTGCTCAGCATCTTGGAGCATCTGAAGCAGTTTTTCTAGAGAATTTGGTGGTTACACATTGGCTAAAAGGTCAAAACTGACAGATTTTATGTTTCTTGTTTGGAAATGTTCTTTTTTTTAATGTAACATGATTGTTTTGTACTGGGCTACAACCTTTGATTCTTGCATAGTTTTCTGGGTTCTGGTCACCATGGCTAAGAGACCACCCGTCTCCTTTTGCTTCGGACTGACCTTCCAAGTCCATAACAGAATCGGCCAAACAGCATCACTGGTTCCTTTGGAAAAAAGCCAATATCTTCGTCGAGACCAAAAAAAAAACAACTCTTTTACGGATGCTGATCTCACCGCTCTTGTACCGATTGAGGGTCGGGTGGGCAAAAGGTGGACAAATGTTATGGAATGATCATGAACCATGATCTTTTTTTGATCGTACAGATAAGAGCAATTCACCATTCGAATGCGTAAAGGGTCTACTTTTATTTGTATAGATTCATAACAACAAAATGCTGCGCTTTTGTAAAATAAAGAAAACAGACAGGGGGCGCTCTCTGCCGTCTCTGTCTCTCATCTCTCTTCACAGACACAAATAAAACAACCTGAATCTCAGCGAATACTTGCCTCACAGACATTATACATATACGTATGGAAAGTTTCAAAGGTCTATTAGTTACATCGAAAACAAAAATTAGCAGATTATTATAATCCGTATAAAAGTTAGAATAGATGCAGTTTCTCCGGTATCACCTCATAAACCGTCTGTGTGGAAACATAGCAAAGTTTCCGTTCGGTGTCCTGATGATTTACGTCATTTAAAACACCATAATTACATTTAAAACTTTTACAAGAATATTTTGTCTTCATGCTCTATGTTGAGTCTGGTTTTACTAAACATACATTTACATAAAGCATCAATATTTGTCTTGTTGAATAGAGTATAAAATAAATGTAAAAGTTAAAAAAGTATTAATTTAAGGAGTGTGTGAGTGTATCTTACTATCATCCTTTATAATAATTTAATATCGAATTAGATTTACAGGGTTGAAGCGATTTGAGATCTTTTTATATCTAATTTAGTAGGAGTGATTGCTCTGAGCTGTTTTTTTATAGCGAGAGCCTGGAAAAAAAAATCCTAATTAAATGTAATGTAATATACCTATTTTCTTTGGCTCAGTGTGCAGCTGCATCCTTGCTTCTAGAAAAGACATTGAAATCTTTCAAGCACTTGTTAAATGGTGTTATTGATGAGTGAAAGCTCTGCCAACATACTGTAGTAGTCCAAAGCTAATCATGTAAGTAAGTTGGCAGGAGTAGGAGGTTTTATTAAATAGAAGCTACCACATGTTTAGTATTGAAACATTAGCAGTATTACTTCCTGTTTCCTTTGGAACGGAAGTTAGAAGTGTGTGTGTGAGAGAGAGAGACTTGTAGCTTGATTGTTCGTCTTTTTTTTTTTTTCCTGCTGTCTTTGGATTTCATCATCCGTCATTGCCAAGCTCTGTGTCGTGAAAAAATTATGTTAAATGTTGACCTGATTTAGAGTAAAGCCCATATTTTAGCTCAGGTTGTTCTGTAAAATGAGATTTCTTTAAAAAAATATTTAATCACCGTCAGGGCAAAAGGCTTCAGCTTCAGTCTCTGAGTCGGGTTTCCGGCCCTCACATGTTGAAACAAAAGCCCCCGGTGCAACAGTAGTGCTGTTTACATTCCTATCGTGGACGGAGATTGTCTTCGGAGGCGCAGAGCTGTCCGTGATGAAGGCTGATAAGGGCTTTTTTTCATCGCGGATGAGACCAAAGCTGACTGAGATGCCATCCCTCATTGTCCTGTCTAGGGTTTTTTTGTGTGTTTTATTTTTTATTATATCTTTTTAACACAACATGCCACTGGGTGGGTGAACCCTGGTTGTCCTCTTTGCTTCAGGGAGCCTTTGACTGACAACCCAGTGTTTATTATGTGGGACAGGTGGACAGTTCGCTTCATTTCCCTGCATGCTAAAACACTCCCTTTTTTTTTTTCTCCCCACACCCCTACACACAAAATATAGACAAATAAAATATAGAAATACACCAAAAGATCGGTACATGCTTTTTGAACATCACATTCCATATTTAGTTCCCACATGCTGTTATGGGAAATTCCACTCTTCTGGGAAGAATTTCCACTAGATTTTGGAGTGTACTTGTGGAGATTTGTGCTCCCCAAGGGTGTTAATAAAGACAAGTACTGATGAAGATCAGGTAAGAAGGTATGGGGTGCAGTCAGCATTCCAATTAACCTCAAGACCTTCCACTACAACCAATATAAAGCAGATCTTCATGAAGCTGGCTTTGAACACAGGGGCATTGTCATGCTGGAACAGGTTTAAATGAAAAATGTCATGCTACTGCATCCAGAGACATACTATTCTAATCAACTAATACATTCCCTAGTGTCTCGGTGGTGATGTGAAGATGCAGGTAGACTTGAGGTTAAATGTACTTGCGTTAAATGAGGCCAGTTCCATCATTTTTGCTTTATTTATTTTATTTTTTTGCCTTAATGAACTATTAAACGTTATCACTTTGCATGTGGTGTAGAGGTGTGAACGAGCCTGTTTCTTTATATTTATATATCTCGCACCAAAATAGAATCTTCAAACCTCCCATTCTGGTCCTCAGATTCCTGTTCCTAACAAAGAGGAGCAAATTCCAATGAGTTCCTTTGCTGTTATAGTCCATTCGTTGTTTTGTGCGCTTTGAGGCGCTTTTCTGCTCACCGTGTTTGTAAAGAGTGGTTATTTGTTTTTCTATAATTTGAGTTTGACTCAGTCTGGCTGTTCTTCTCTGAGTCTTTTTTTCATCAACAAGGCCTGCAGAATCAATAGAGGCTTGTATGCATGTTTGACCCATTTTGTGTAAACTCTGAGTGAAAATCTCAAGTTCAGTTCAGTGGTTTTTGAAAAAACCGACAGCAATTTCACGGTCAGTGTCACAGCGATCATGTATTTTTTTTTTCTCCATTCTGATATTACATGTGATGAACTGAAGCTCCTGACCTGCATGTGCATAAATTATGCATTATGCTGCTGCTACATGATTGACTGATTGGATAATTGTATGAAAGGGTTCCTACGAAACTGGCTATTGAGCGTATTTGAGTCTGGCACTCACATTTATACTCGTTCGATTCTCATCTTGTCTGGCTCTAATTTCTTTTCCGAGCCCTTCAGACTTAACAACAAAACACTGGCCAGAAATTTCTGGCTGAAACCACAGCGTCCCCGACGTGTAGGTAGTTACTTCAGGACCATGTAATCACGAAGGCACAGGCCCGTGACATTTCACAAATGGACTCACCTGTGTCATTCAGACGATTGCTTTCCGTTTCAGAATCCAGAGTTCATGATGTAAAAAGTGCTAATGGCAGCGTAAATGGCACATTTAAAAACCAGTGACTGGTGTTCGTAACAGTTTGCTCAGGGTACTGTGTTAAATGCTGAATTGCCCTTGGTCCAGGCTTCCCCTTATCTCTTCCTCCGGGATGTGTGAGGTGATTTTTGGTATATGCTTTAGAGAGGAACATTCAGCTTGCATTTTATCCTTCACTGGAATTAAAAGAGGAACATCAGCATCTTGTGATATATAAGGGATTAATTTAATTATTTCAGAATGGTACACTATGTATGTACTGTTTAGATGAACAGTCCTGATTTTTTACAGATCTTCCAGGTATTTAGTTTTGTGTTACAAAGATGCTCCATTTTCATTCATATATATATATATATATATATATATATATATAATATACCATAATTTCCGGACAATTAAGCGCACCCAAATATAAGCCTCACCCACTGAATTTGACAAAGATTTTTATTTTGAACATAAATAAGCCGCACCTGTCTATAAGCCGCAAGTGTCTACACCGAAACTAATGAACTTTACACAGGCTTTAATGAAAGACAGTGCCTGTTACACGGCTTGTATCTAAACAGTAGCCTACCAAGAAAGTCATTGTTCACTGTCTTCCTCCTTCCTTTCACAACTATTTCTCTCTCTAGTTTATCTTTTGGCATCGTCGTGTGTTTAAAAATCACCATCGGTGAAGCTTTTCTCCCGATGCCGTGCAGCTCAGAACACAGGTGAAGTGCGTTTTTTCATGCCCAGTTGTTTTCAGCGTAACGAATGATTCGCGTTTCCTGTTGATAGTCCGAGTGAGCGGCAGGTCAAACGTCAGAGGAACATCATCCATATTTATGATGTGGTGCGGCCCGATTCAGTGGGAGCGCGATTTAATATAAAGAATTTCATTGGTTCACCTGAACCCGTTCGGCAATTTCATTGGTCTAATGTTATGGGGCACAGTTTTTTGTCTTGAAGCTGGTGAAACCGGGAAAAACCCCGGAAAAATCCATAAATTAGCCGCTTCATTGTTTAAGCCGCGGGGTTCAAATCGTGGGAAAAAAGTAGCGGCTTATAGTCCGGAAAATACAGTATATATATA
>JAAIIK010000133.1:2716630-2727164 GCA_014706435.1 Silurus glanis | reverse complement strand
ATATATATATATATATATATATATATATATATATATATATATACATACACATATACACAGTGGCGATCAAAATTAGAGAACAATGTATAAACAATTGAACAATTCTGAAATAATGTCATCTTCACTGCTCAACAGTTGAGGGAGTTTTTGTCCTGTCTATACCATGCTACCAGAACACCTTTTCAACAAAATAACTAAGGCATTTCCAAAAAAAACCATTATTTTCCAGAAAACACACTGATCAAAATTAGAGAACAACAATGACTGTAGCATGGAAAAAGATTACAACATAATTTTCTGAAGGTTACAACAGTCAGCAATTAGTATGAAGTGTACAGGCCTCTGCTCTGAATGACTTCAGCACATCTGCGGCCACAGGACAGCACTAGTCTCTCACACTGCTCTGGTGTGATTTTGGTCCACTCTTCTTCCAGTCTCCTCCACAGTTCGGTGACTGTAGTGGGTTTCTTGGCCATAATTTTGTCGCCAAGGATTTTCCAGAGGTTCTCTATTGGGTTGAGATCAGTTTCAAGGAACTGCTTTACCCGTTTTGCTGTGTGACATGGAGCGTTGTCCTGCATGAACACTGCGGGCTGATTGGGTGATGAACGCAGGAAAGGAACCATATGTTGTTGAAGAAGGTTCTGATAAACATTTGCATTCACTCTGCCATGTAGCTGTATAAGAGGCCCAACTCCTGCTGCAGAAAACATGCCCCAAACCATGACACTTCCTCCTCCACTTTTCACTGACTTCTTTACACACTTTGGGTTCAGTCTTTCTCCAGTTTGTTCCCGAACATAATGATTCCCATCGGACCCAAATAAATGAAACTTGCTTTCATCACTGAAGTGAACTTTGGACCAGTTCTCCTCTGTCCACACATCATGCTTAGTCTAGCCTTTTGATTCTTTTTGCTAATGAGAGGTTTGGTCACTGCAGAGTGGGCTTTCAGTCCAAATGCTCTTAAACGTTGAGACACTGTATGACGAGACAGATCCTTACCCTGTTAAGCACTGAACTGGTGAGCAATTCCAGCTGCAGTGTGGAAACGATTGCCCATTGAGATCCTCGCAGTATCCTGTCCTCTCTTATATTTGTCTTCCGTGGACTACCAGCCTTCTTGGCGGACTTGAATGAGTTTGTGATGTTGTAAAGATTCAATATTCTTGAAATCACAGATTTGGAACGACCAACTTATCTTGCTATGGCTGATAGGGTCATCCCTTTGGCCTTCATCTGGACAACCTGCTGCCGGAGGCTTTCAGTCACTTTAGAACGGCCCACCATCTTGCAGAGTCAGTGAAACTGGAAGTTAGGCTGCCAGTTAAATAGGGGTTGACAGATAATCAAGGAAATTAGCACCAGGTACCAGATTAACACCAATAACTGGGAGGTATCTGAAAGTGTTCTCTAATTTTGATCAGTGTGTTTTCTGGAAAATAATGTTTTTTTTGGAAATGCCTTAGTTATTTTGTGGAAAAGGTGTTCTGGTAGCATGGTATAGACAGGACAAAAACTCCCTCAACTGTTGAGCAGTGAAGATGACATTATTTCAGAATTGTTCAATTGTTTATACATTGTTCTCTAATTTTGATCGCCACTGTGTGTGTATATATATATATATTGTTTGTTTTTTTTTACTTTGCAAGGCTTCAGTTTCCACTTGTGTCTAGATGATCTATTTAAAACCTGCACTTTTTACTAATCTCAATTGGCAAAAGGGTTAAAATTTGTTCAATGCAATCTATTGTAACATAGAAGCAAGACACAGAGTGAATGATTTCACATTGGTAAAATGAAGGCTGGATTTTAATATAATAAGTGCACTTGATATTATTCTTAGTTCCTGATGAGCTTTACTATGTTCACAACAGCCCTACAGTTGTTACTGTAAAAATGGTCATTTTTAAAACGAACACGATTACACTGATCATCCATAAAGTTAAATCCATTTGCTTAATATTGTGGTCCCGCTTTATCCCACCGAAACGACTCTGACCCATCAAGGCATGGACTCCACAAGATTTCTGTAGTTGTTCTGTGGTATCTGGCAACAAGACACTCAGATTAAGATGTGGGGAATTTGAAGGTCAAGTCAACACTTTGTCATGTTACTTAAACCATTCCTGAACAGTTTTTTGCAGTGCGGTAGGGATTATTTTGCTTAAAAAAGGTCAATGTTATTAAGAAATGCTGTTGCCAAGAAGGGTTGTTCTTGTTCTGCAGCAATGTTTAAGTACGTGTCAAAGTAACATACACATGAATGTCATGAGGTTTCCGTGGTTTATTTCTGGTGCTCGCATGCCCATTGGACAGGGCACTAGGACAGGGGTCAGCATGGGTTCCCTGACCCATCTGCCTTATATGCAGCATGTGTTTTTTTTATGTGTTTTCTGGTAGATTTTGTATCATAGCCAACATATTTAAACAAATTTGGGCTGGAGGTGTCAGAGTTGAAGATCATAGAGACTGATGATTCGCTGTGGCGACCCCTAATGGGAACAGCCGAAAGAACAACAAATTATGCTATATTAGCTCTTCTGTAGCAACAGACCAAATGTGCTAGTCTTCGCCCCAAACCTCCACTGCCCACAAGCATCAATGAGCCCTGGGTGCCCATTAGCTCTCATAGTAGGTGGCTACCTACTGCTATTTTTGGAGATACTCTGACCCGTCATAATTTGACCCATGTCAAAGTCACTCATTATTTTATGCTGGCCCATTTTTCCTGATTCCAATTCATCAACTTTCAAAAACTGATTGTTCACTTGCTTCCTTATAATATATCACACTCCCATTTTTAGTTTTAGTATATAAATACAATTGCACACCTTTTTTTGGTAATAACTTCTTCTTACATTCATTTGACATGATGGATTACACTTCATCCTAGTGCTCAGTTATCTTCAAGGATACTAGTATTTACTTAGTCTAAGGGGGATTGAAGTCATTGAGTGCAGCTCGTGGTTGATGTTGAATGTAGTCATGTCTCTACGTGAGTGAAAGCCTTCTTCATCTAATGATCTTCTCTGAGTTGAAACAGGCAGATCGCTTAACCTTTAGCCGACTATAGAGAGCATCCAATTAGGCACAAATCTCCTACTGTTGGTTGGTTTTAAGGCTTTAAATACATGCTGCTCTGGCATACCTCTGCATCAGTCAAACGATTCTTGAGATGCATTCACCGAATACGATTGAATAACTGCATGTTGGGAAGATCAATCGGACAAGTTGAGGTTTGTGAAGCGACAGGGTTTTTTTTTTTTTTTTTTTTGTCTTTTTATGTTAGGATTAGAAGAACATCATCAGTTCAATCTCTCAGCACTAATCTGTTTTTGCTAGTCACCTTTCATTTCAAAGCCTCAACACAAGTTCCAATGACCTTCAGAATGACATGGTATTTTTTTAGGCCTTTTGGCTTTTGTGGGCACCTGGGGCTAGATTTAGAAACCATTTCATGTAGGTCAGAATGATTGAACATTGGTAATACTTTTTTCTTTTTTTTTTTTTTTTTGATGTCCAAGATTAAATCAATGTTTGAAATGATGATTCAGGAGTTTTAAAGCCTTAGCAGTGCTGTAGGCAGGGATGATGGTTTATACTACAGGAACAAGTACCGTAATTTCCGGACAATAAAGCGCACCCATATATAAGCCGCACCCACTGAATTTTACAAATATTTTTATTTTTAACATAAATAAGCCGCACCTGTCTATAAGCCGCAGGTGTCTACACTAATGTTCTTTACACAGGCTTTCACGAAAGACACGTTACACACGGTGTAACGGGTGAAATATGTTGCGCTTCCTTTAGGAGCATAGCGGTATTTTGGGGAAAAGCATGCCACTGCATTTTTTCGCTATTACTGCATGTGTGCAAGACGAGGAATATGTCCTTATTATTTTCTGATGCTCATTTCTAAGTTTCTTTGACTAACCCGTAACGCTGTTGCCAAGAAAAATAAAAAAGCACGAGTTTTGGAAACCTGTCTGTGCTTATATGATTTGTGTTGGAGTTAGCGAGCTATCCCTTCACCCAGACTCAACGCGTTACAACGGCTTGTATCTAAACAGTAGCCGACCAAGTAAGTCATTGTTCACTGTCTTCCTCCTTCCTTTCACAACTATTTCTCTCGGGAGTTTTTCTTTTGGCATCGTCGTGCGTTTAAAAATCACCCGATGGAAGTTTTTTTCTCCCGATGCCGTGCAGCTCAGAACACAAGTGAGGTGCATTTTTTTCGTTTCCGTTCGGAAATTTCATTGGTCTAATGTTATGTCGCTCAGTTTTTTGGCTTGAAGTTTGTGAAACCGGGAAAAACCCAGGAAAAATTCATAAATTAGCCGCTTCGTTGTTTAAGCCGCGGGGTTCAAAACGTGGGAAAAAATTAGCGGCTTATAGTTCGAAAAATACGGTAGTAAAAATAAATCAAAAGTCAATTAATTCATCATTTGAGCCAGTTATATTTGCAATTTCTCAACATATTCTATGGATATTGTATTGCGTTCACCTTCCATATCAATTGTATATCTTTTTCTGTGTTCTTTCTTTTGGGTTATGCACTTTTGCCCAAAAATGACTCTGAATAGCTTCTTAATTTAAAAACTGGTCCATTGAAAGTGGTAGCTCAGTGTTTAAGTTGTTAGACTTTAGATCCGAAGGTTGAGAGTTCAAATCCCTGCACCACCATGTTGCCACTGCTGGGAATTTAGGAAGGCCTTTAACTCCCAACTACTAATTAAATGAGATACGGGTTACCAAATGCCATAAAAGTATATGACGTATCTTTCGACCATAATACAAAGTCCTGATGAATTAGTGAGCATAAAGGAGATATTTTTGAAATCTTTTAAAGCAGTATTTGAATAGAAATGTATTGATTTGAAAATATTGATTTATTGAGAATTGTGTTCTATAACGGCTCAACTCATTCACAGAAACTGATAAGGTGAGCCTTCTACATAATCGAAGCCTAATAAGAAAACAAAGAGCATTACTTTCATGTAAGGAGACTCCAGTGTCAGTAAGTTAAATAACTTTCTTTCGGCTTCTCCCATTAGGGGTCGCCACAGCGGATCATCCGCATGTTTGATTTGGCACATGTTTTACGCTGGATGCCCTTCCTAACGCAACCCTCCCCATTTATCCGGGCTTGGGACCGGCACTAAGAGTGGCGGGGGTTGGTTCCCTGACCGGGGATCGAACCCTGGCCGCAGCGGTGAGAGCGCCGCATCCTAACCACTAGACCACCAGGGGACCTAGTGTCAGTAAGTTAAATATAAGTATGAATTGGTTATATTTATCAATGCAAAACATGTGAGGTGTGTAAACAGCCCAAAAACATGTGAACAGATCAGAATTCCCTGTGACTATTTTTTGCTTTTAAAGCTGCATCAGTTCTGCTGGGGACTTGCAATTCCACCCAGCCAAGGATTTTGTCGGCATGAAGACCAAACAGGTGCTATGGATCAACAATGTAATATGCCGATTGAAGCAAAATCATTACCTGAAACAGAAACAGCTGTGTAGGAGGAATAATACTGAGTGATTACCAGGCATACTTTGCTAATATGGTGAGGTTTGCTGCAGGCATCTAAAATGTTTGACGCCTTGACAAGATGGCGCAGAGTAACGGGCCATGGTGGGCTGGCACATGCAACAGTATCAAGGCAGGCAGATGTTTCCAGACGTACTATTGTGTAGAAACACATAGAAACAGGCAGTGCTGAGGATCATTTATCCATCTTTTAGCAGCTGGGAGGTGTCACGCAGTAAAAACCATTGAGACCCTGGTATACCCATATACAGTCTGAAGAAAATTCTTTCCAACTGTCCAATATCATCTTTGGTCACATTTGGTCAACACCCAGGGGTAACTTTGGACAATAAACTGCAATTTTTTCATCAGTAGGTCTGTGTCTGAAGGACATTCAACCTCTGGAACCTCCATAACTGATCCAGAATCCAGGCGCATTACTTGTTTTCAACCTTCCAAAATTTTCCTTCTAGCTGTAGCTGCTTGCATCAGATTTAAAACACTAATACTTAAATGCAAACTTAAAAACAGACCAGCTTTTCTTTAGCTCACGGCACTTATTTCACCCTTCACTCCACCCCACTCCCTCCAATCCTCAATCACTGCTCGACTCATCCCACAATCTCTCAGTGTACATGGAAAACAAGCTTTAAGACTCGTTTTTTTTCTTTTTTCTTCTGGCACCGATGTGATGGAATGAACTTCCAATTGACGTTCGAACAGCTGAGTCACTCGCAGTCAGAAACCGTTTAAAGATCTTCCAGCGGTACTTCAGTGAACACTTCTTTGAAATCCAAATCTACTTGTATTCTCTCCCAACAGAGTTTTAAGACTGATGGTATTCCTAGTGTACTGCCGAATGAACCGGTATCAGGCCCTGCATTTATTGATAGAGACTTCAAAGCACTTTTGTAAGTCAATTTTCCAAACTCCAAGATACCTGCCAAGTGTCGTAAATGTAAATGATCAGAAGTGGCCTTCATGGAAGAAAATGCTCTACCTCGGACATGGAAATAAGGCCGAACTGATTTAACTATGCACAAAAGATCAAGAAGTAGTGTGTGGAACTATAGCTGCAGGTGCTCTAGATGCTCTGATGAGTCAATTTTACAGGATATTTTGGCTCTGGGAATATGTATTTTGCTTAGTGAAGGGCTGGATGAGCATCTGCAGGTGACAGTGAGGCATGGTGGTGGTTCAATGGACGCTTAGCTCTGCATTTCTGCAAATGGAGTTGAGCATTTGGTAAGAGTGAATGGTCTCCTCCATTCTGAGAAGTCTAGATGCATATTTGTCATGATATACCATGAAGGAGGTATCTAATCAGGCTCAACTTTATGCAACAGCATGACAAGTACTCCAGAAAATATAGCCAAAGTCATAAAGAACTATCTTCAGCAAAAAAGAAGAGCAAGCAGACATGGAAGAAATGAAATGACCCCTGTATAGAGCCATTTTCTTAACATCATTAAGCCTCATGAAGAGACAGTAAACAGCTGAAACACACAGTACAATGGTATTTTGTAAAATTACTTGTACGACTATTCCAAAGTACTAGCGACTCTTTCCATACATACATATCTCCTTAAAGAAAACTTTAACCACAAAATTTCCTTTGTTAAATAACAGCTTATTTAATGACTTATTTGATTTTGATTATGTGGAGTGCCTGCCTATGGATTGTGAAATTCTGCTAAAGTAAATGCGGGCACTGAAAATTCACCAATTATTTATACGGTGTACTGCATATTTTATGTCTACAAGACCAACAGCATTACTTAGAAAGTAATCATAGATTTTTTGGTTCCCTGAGGTTTTAAAGCACATCTACTATTTACCAGACTACAGTGAGGGGGTTTTGTTATGTGATATAATTCCTGAGCATTTATCCGCGTCTCTCTCCGTGTGCGTGCGTGTTTGATATTTGAATTAATTCACAGAATAATTTGAACGTCACTACTGTGAAGCACATTTTAATGATCGAAAAGAGCTATTCAGCAGCTTTCACACAACACCCAACTTATACCGATTAAAAAGTCTGTATAAAATTTATTACAATAAAAATGGCTGTTGTCTAACCATCACAATTCGGCCCTTGTCAAACTTGCTCAAATCTTTACGCTTGC
Source organism: Silurus glanis (assembly GCA_014706435.1). NCBI lineage: Eukaryota > Metazoa > Chordata > Actinopteri > Siluriformes > Siluridae > Silurus > Silurus glanis. The sequence continues at coordinate 2,719,502 of JAAIIK010000133.1, read as the reverse complement.
CCATTTTTCTTGGTTCTGACACGTCAACTTTGAAGACAACATGTTTACGTGCTGCTTAATAAATTCTAAAGACTAACAGGTGCCCTAATGACGAGATAATCATATATAATATACACATTATATATATATATATATATATATATATATATATATATATATATATATATATATATGTCATAATGGTGTATATCGTAGAAACGAACAAATAAATGCATGTCGTCTCCAATTTTTAGATTTAAGCAAAGAGTCTGTACTAACTAAGCTACTGAATAGCTCTTTGTAATCATTATAATGTGGTTAACAGATAACTATCTATCCATCCATCCATCCATCCAGGAGCAGCATATGGTAGGTGTAAACATTGCTGTAAACATTGCTGTTACACTAGCAGACTTGGTGTTTTAAAGTGTAAGCATTAAGTAATCATTGTAAGCAGTGTAACAGTAAGAGGGAATAGCATTGTTGCAAGTTGCTGTGTGTATGGTTGCAAACAGTGGATGTTTGACAAATATTACTGAAATATTGCTAATCCGGAAACTGGCTAAGTGCAGTGTTGTACAGTGTGATCGCATTTTGGGACCAATGTCCTTCAGTGATGTTCCTTTTTAGAGCTGAGCAGAATGAGTCTTCTGCTAAAGGAGCGCTGCTGTTTTGTAAGAAGCTCATGGAGGGGTTTATTGTTTATTGTCCAGAATGCCCGTGAGTTTACTGTGTGTCCAGTGAGCAGCCTTGATCGATCTTGTTGCGCTCTTCTCCTTCAGCCCATCAGCATACTGCTGCAAAGAAGACTGCACTGGTTACCACAGACCGGTTGAACATCTTGCTGCAAACATTAAAGGACCTGAGCTGCCTCAGAAAGTAGAGTCTGCTTATACATTTTCTGTTAGGAAGGGCATCCAGCGTAAAAACATGTGCCAAATCGAACGTGCGGATCATGAATACGGATGATCCGCTGTGGCGACCCCTAACGGGAGAAGCCGAAAGAAAGTTTTTTTTTTATAGTGTCGTTTTTTTAGAGGTCCATTTGATAGCACCTGTATAACTTTATTGAATGAGAGAAAAGCAAAATCAACCCATAATGCTGCAAAAAGTGAATATTTCTTACCTTAAATGTCTTTTTGCCAACAAAAACGTTGAAGCTGATTGTGGTGTCTTGAGTTTTTACAGTAGATATATGCACTGGAGGTATATAAAAACCAAAAAAAAACTAACTGACCAAATACATTGTTCTTACCGAAAAATTTTCTAATCCATATTGTGTTTGAATTATTAACTCAGGCCAGTTTTATTACATTTGAACCCTGATCTCAGTCTCATTTAATGCTTTAATGCCCGAACGTGTGACGAATCGGCGCCTGGCACGATCTCACCTCTGACAAGGCGTTAAAGCTTGATGAGCTGGATGGAGACAGAGCTGTAGTTATGGCTGTCTAATAAGGTTAATTATATACGGTTCCTGTTGGCTCAGGTAGGCACACGCGCTTGTCCTGCCGGTTTATGTTGACAGATCTGTGATTCCGAGGAGACAAAAATAATGTTTGCTTGCTCTGTGGATGCAGGTCTGACTAATCCCCCGCATAGCTTCTGAGACTTTAGGGCTGAAGAACACTGGTCTTAGCTTTTAGCGAAAAAGAGAATGTAAAAGCGAGTGGCCCAATGCCAAATGCACAGGAGCTGCAGGGCAACGTTGTACTGCTAGTCCCTTAAGAACAACGCTGAAAATAGCATGTTTGCGTAAGCGTTTGCTTCTACTGTTGATTTTATAAAGTGGTTTTGCAATGTTCAGTGTTCCACTTTGTTTAATTGTTTGATTTGTAACTAACTGAGCATTGTGTCATAAAATACTGTATGACTGGGTGATATAATTGAAATATATCACAATATTTAGTCTCATGATATGCACAACTTATTTACCTGAGAAGGAGAAAGAAATTGGAAGGTAAAGATTCGGTACAAAATTGTGAATGAGGACTAAATCATAGTAAGTCGTGCTGTTAGCGGAAAACAATGAGTGATTGGGTCACAAAGAGTTTGTTTGTATAGTGCTTAAACAATGGACATTGTCCCAAAGCAGGACAGTTTATTTAAAAAGTGTTTAAAACGTTTTATATTAGCTTTCAGACAACAGAAAAGGCAGTGGAAATCGGTCATTTTAGCCAGCGTTGGAGCTCTATTTCTCCTGTGGATCGTTACGTTTCAGATAATCATTTTTTTTTTTGTTTAAAAAAAATTAAAAATAAATAATATATTTGGGAGAATTTTAAATCAATTTATTGACTTTGAAAATATGGTACACATGTAGCACATTTTGATTGTGAAAAAAATGGAAGAAAGTTCCAAATAAGTTTCCTTTTTTTCTTTCCATTAATCCATGGTGACATTTAAAATAGCTATTATTTCTGAAGAATTCGCTGAATCGTGCTAATTTGTATTTAATTACCATCTTATTGTTATAACATAATACTCTTCATTAGGTGCGCAGTGTGTGCTGTCAAAAGCCCATCTGCTCTAGTAATTTATTTCAAAAGAAATATTGAAAGTAAATGTTTAATGAGCGACGCTTGTCCGAATAATACGCTGTAAAATTGACGTCTGATTTTAAATGCACTTTGACAATATGAGGCAGCCAGAAACACTGTAAAAGCTGATGAAGCTGCTGTAAGTAAGGTTTTCAGGAAACGGTATGAATTATCATCATGCTCTTGTTACTCACACTCTGCCAAAGCTCGCGCACCCACAGGTGAGGTGAGTCAGACGTGCATGCTGTTATCTGTGGAAAATCTGCTTCTCACCACCTGTGTCTCGAGTGGAAAGAAGGCAGTACAACACACACACACACACACACACACACACACACACACACACACACACA
>JAAIIK010000133.1:2682901-2695692 GCA_014706435.1 Silurus glanis | reverse complement strand
TGTGTGTGTGTGTGTGTGTGTGTGTGTGTGTGTGTGTGTGTGTGTGTATTCTCCCTGTGGATTAGAAAGGATCCCCTAGTGAGTTTCATTTTTCTTTTTTTTTTGTGTTGTAATGAAACATCAAATTTAAATCAGAATGGGATTTTGTTTTCCCCTGCTCATTCTGCAGTAACTCGTCAATGAAATGAAATATTAAAAAAAAAAAGAATAATTTTGATGTTCTGCAGAACGATCTAGAAACTGCCTGGCTGATAAACATTCACCACTTCGGTGTGAATTATCATTTTGCAGCAATTACAGTTTTTAGTCATATCATATTTTTCTCAGTGAGCCTTTGCATATTCTGGGTCTGTCATTTGCTTTTATTCTTCAGTGCAAACTTTTTTTGGCAAAATTCGATGAAGAATCTTGGTGGAGTTACATTTTCAGGTCAGAGATTTTCAATTGGATTTTAGTTTTGCTTTGACTCTTTGTCACATAATACAAAGGCAACAAAAGTATGAAAAAGTTTGGGAGGATCCTGAATCTGAATACAAAGTCTGTGAATACCAACCACCAGCATGAAAGACAAATGAAAGACAATAAGTGCTGTAAAGGGAGAGGCTATATATTGTACAAGCGCTAATCAGGAGTGACAAAGAATAAGTGTGAGTGATCAGTCATATGACCTGCAGGGGCTGATGGTTAAAGTAGTTCAAGGCGTAATTCTATACAAAACATAGATTGTTTTGTTGTTCTGTTAGAGCATGTATTTGTTTTTTTGCACCTACCATAATTTCCGGACTATAAAGCGCACCCATAAATAAGCCGCACCTGTCTATAAGCTGTCTACACTGAAACTAATGAACTTTACACAGGCTTTAATGAAAGACAGTGTCTGTTACACGGTGTAACGGGTGAAATATGTTGTGGCTCCTTTAAGAGCAGAGCGGCATTTTGGGAATAGCCTGCCGCCGCATTTTCCCGGTATTACTCATTTCTAAGTTTCTTTGACTAACCCGTAACGCTGTTGCCAAGAAAAATAAAAAAGCACGAGTTTTGGAAACCTGTCTGTGCTTATATGATTTCTGTTGCAACTGGAGTTAGCGAGCTATCCCTTCACCCTGACTCAACGCGTTACAACGGCTTGTATCTAAACAGTAGCCTACCAAGAAAGTCATTGTTCACTGTCTTCCTCCTTCCTTTCACAACTATTTCTCTCAGGAGTTTATCTTTTGGCATCGTCGTGCGTTTAAAAAAAAACTTTTTTTCTCCCGATGCCGTGCAGCTCAGATCACAGGTGAGGTGCGTTTTTTCATTTCAGTTCGGAAATTTCATTGGTCTAATGTTATGTCGCTCAGTTTTTTGGCTTGAAGTTTGTGAAACCGGGAAAAACCCAGGAAGAATTAATAAATAACCCGCTTCGTTGTTTAAGCCGCGGGGTTCAAAACGTAGGGGAAAAAGTAGCGGCTTATAGTCCAAAAAATACGGTATTTGCAAATGTCTAGATCAGGGGTCACCAACCTTCTTGAAACTGAGAGCTACTTCTTGGGTACCGATTAATGTGAAGGGCTACCAGTTTGATACACACTTCTGAAATAACAAATTTGCTTAATTTACCTTTAATTACCTTTAATTTACCTCAAATTACCTTAATTATTAATAAGCCCGGATAAATGGGGAGGGTTGCGTTAGGAAGGGCATCCAGCGTAAAACATGTGCCAAATCAAATATGCGGGTCACGATTAAGAATTTCATACCGGATCGGTCGAGGCCCGGGTTAACAACGACCGCCAGAGGTATCGTTAGCCAACAGGGTACCGGTGGAAATTGGGCTACTGTTGGCCGAAGGAGGAGAAGGAGAGGAGGAAGATGTCTACAGAGACGACAGGAAAAGGAGAAGTGTAGGAGAGTGGAGGTTCGGGTTGGTACTTTAAATGTTGGTACTATGACTGGTAAAGGGAGAGAGATAGCTGATATGATGGAGAGGAGAAAGGTAGATATGTTGTGTGTTCAGGAGACCAAGTGGAAAGGGAGTAAGGCCAGGAACATTGGAGGTGGATTTAAACTGTTCTATCATGGTGTGGATGGAAAGAGAAATGGTGTAGGGGTGATTCTGAAGGAAGAGTACAGTAAGAGTGTAGTGGAGGTGAAGAGAGTTTCTGATAGGGTGATGATCGTGAAGGTGGAAGTTGAAGGGATGATGATAAATGTCATCAGTGCCTATGCTCCACAAGTCGGCTGTGAGATGGAGGAGAAGGAAAGATTCTGGAGTGAATTAGATGAAGTGGTAGATGGTGTACCTAGAAATGAACGATTGGTAATTGGGGCAGACTTTAATGGACATGTAGGTGAGGGAACAGAGGTGATGAGGTGGTTATGGGTAGGTATGGCCTAAAGGAGAGAAATGTGGAAGGGCAGATGGTGGTGGATTTTGCTAAAAGGATGGAAATGGCAGTGGTGAATACGTATTTTAAGAAGAAGGAGGATCATAGGGTGACCTATAAGAGTGGAGGAAGGTGCACACAGGTGGACTATGTTCTATGTAGGAGATGCAACCTGAAGGAGATTGGAGACTGTAAGGTGTTGGCAGGGGAGAGTGTAGCTAGACAGCATCGGATGGTGGTCTGTAGGATGGTTTTGGAGGCGAAGAAGAAGAGGAGGAGAGTAAGGACTGAAAGGCGAATAAGATGGTGGAAACTGAAGGAGGAAGACTGTAGTGTGAGGTTCAGGGAAGAGGTCAGACAGAGGCTCGGTGGTGGTGAAGAGGTGCTGGATGATTGGGAAACTACTGCAGGAGTGATGAGGGAGGCAGCTAGAAAGGTACTTGGTGTGACATCTGGAAATAGAAAGGAAGAGAAAGAGACGTGGTGGTGGAATGAGGAAGTGCAGGAGAACATAAGGGGAAAGAGGTTAACAAAACAGAAGTGGGATCGACAGGGTGATGAGAAAAGTAGGCAGGAGTACAAGGAGATGCGGCAGCAGGTAAAGAGGGATGTGGCGAAAGCCAAGGAAAAGGCATATGAGGAGCTGTATGAGAGGTTGAACACTAAGGAAGGAGAAAAGGATTTGTACCGATTGGCCAGGCAGAGAGATCGAGCTGGGAAGGATGTGTTGCAAGTTAGAGCAATAAAGGATGGAGATGGAAATGTGTTGACTAGTGAGGTGAGTGTGTTGAGAAGATGGAGGGAGTATTTTGAGCAGCTGATGAACGAGGAAAATGAGAGAGAGAGAAGGTTGGATGATGTGGAGTTAGTAAAGCAGGAAGTGGATAGGATTAGTAAGGAGGAAGTGAGAGCAGCGATTAAGAGGATGAAGAGTGGAAAGTCGGTTGGACCAGATGACATACCGGTAGAAGCATGGAGATGTTTAGGAGAGATGGCAGTGGAGTTTTTAACCAGATTGTTTAACAAGATTTTGGAAGGTGAGAGGATGCCTGAGGAATGGAGAAGGAGTGTTCTGGTACCGATCTTTAAGCATAAGGGAGATGTGCAGAGCTGCAGTAACTACAGGGGAATTAAGTTGATCAGTCACACCATGAAGTTATGGGAAAGAGTAGTGGAAGCCAGGCTAAGAGAAGAGGTGACCATCTGTGAGCAACAGTATGGTTTTATGCCGAGGAAGAGCACCACAGATGCCTTATTTGCTTTGAGGACGTTGATGGAGAAGTATAGAGAAGGACAGAAGGAGCTGCATTGTGTATTTGTGGATTTAGAGAAAGCGTACGACAGAGTGCCAAGAGAGGAGTTGTGGTATTGTATGAGGAAGTCAGGTGTGTCAGAGAAGTATGTGAGGGTGGTGCAGGACATGTATGAGGACAGTGTGACAGCAGTGAAGTGTGCGGTAGGAACGACAGACTGGTTCAAGGTGAAGGTTGGACTGCATCAAGGATCGGCCCTGAGCCCTTTCCTGTTTGCAGTGGTGATGGACAGGTTGACGGACGAGGTCAGACAGGAGTCTCCCTGGACTATGATGTTTGCGGATGATATTGTGATTTGTGGTGAGAGTAGTGAGCAGGTTGAGAAGAGCCTGGAGAGGTGGAGATATGCGCTGGAGAGGAGGGGAATGAAAGTCAGTAGGAGTAAAACAGAGTACATGTGTGTGAATGAGAGGGAGGGCAGTGGAGTGGTGCGGTTGCAGGGAGAAGAGGTGGAGAAGGTGGAGGAGTTCAGGTACCTGGGGTCAACAGTGCAACGTAATGGAGAGTGTGTTAGGGAAGTAAAGAAAAGAGTGCAGGCAGGGTGGAGTGGGTGGAGAAGAGTGACAGGAGTGATTTGTGATAGTAGAGTATCTGCAAGAATGAAAGGAAAGGTTTATAGGACTGTGGTGAGACCTGCGATGTTGTATGGTTTAGAGACAGTGGCATTGAGTAAAAGGCAGGAGGCGGAGCTGGTGGTAGCAGAGCTGAAGATGTTAAGGTTTTCATTGGGAGTGACGAGGATGGACAAGATTAGAAATGAGTTTATTAGAGGGACAGCGCATGTAGTACGTTTTGGGGACAAAGTGAGAGAGGCGAGATTGAGATGGTTTGGACATGTGCAGAGGAGGGACATGAGTTATATTGGTAGGAGAATGCTGAGGATGGAGCCACCAGGAAGGAGGAAAAGAGGAAGACCTAGGAGGAGGTTCATGGATGTGGTGAGAGAAGACATGCAGGTAGTTGGTGTAAAAGAGGCAGATGTAGAGGACAGGGTGGTATGGAGACGGATGATCCGCTGTGGGAGCAGCCGAAAGAAAAAGAAGAAGATTAATAATTAATGATATTCATCTATGTGAAGACACTGATCATGTTAATGATTTCTCACAATAATTGTCGTCAATAATTTAACAAGGTAGGAAACAGATAGATGCAGCTCACTGGTAAGTGGCGCTATGGTGAGCTATTTTTTTAAAAGGCTCGTGGGCGACTCATGTGGTCATGTGGCACCATGTTGGTGACCCTTGGTCCAGATGAATGAATCAGGCTCATATCAAGTTTGCTTATGTTGCCTGTAAAGAGTTCTAGTTTCTCCTGCTAAAACAGTCCTACACATGATGGTACCATCGCCATGCTTCATCACAAGCTTTATTTGGTGCACCAGTATTTTACTTTTCGTTTGGATTTTTAAAAGATTTTTTTTTTTCTTATAGAAATTCTCAGGTCTTTCAATTTATCATGGTCTTTTGCAGAAGTGGTTTCTTGTTGCCCACTTTGCCAGAGTCTGAATATGTGAAGGGCTGGTGATATGTTGAGCTCTGCACAGGTTTAGTGAGCCAGTAAGCTTTGTAGCTCCATGCACTGCTGTAGCTGGACTCAATTCAATTGCATTTCTATAGCGCTTTAAACAATAGTCCCAAAGCAGCTTTATAGAATTTAATAGAATGTAAATATAAATTTTACTAATTAGTGAGCTAGTGGTGACAGTGGCAAAAAAAAAAAGATTTCCTGAGGTGGGATGAGGAAGAAACCTTGAGTGGAGCCAGACTTAAAAAAATAGAACCCATTCTCACCTGGGTGACACAAAATGTCTGTTCTTTATAGTTCCATCATTGTTGAGGATATCAACTGTTCACTGATGGACACTTGGATGAAAACACTTCATGGCAATTGTAGCCCCAAGGCCATTGTAGCAACCCATTCCACACTATCAAACTCAAAATCCGTCCTCATGGTTTCCAAGTTTAACCCTCCACAGTATCCTCAAGGATCTTTAGACTGTCCGTGTGGAGACATCATCAGCGGCAACGAGTGGCCTCCAATTGAAAAGAACACCACACACTAGGATATCAGAATGCTTTAGGCAGGTCCAGAGAGTAGAAGGGGACAGGATCACTGGTATCTCAGGAGCATGAGAAGCTAGGGAGAGAGTTAGTGAGGAGGAGAGGGCGAAATATGATCTTTTAGACAATTTTCTAACAATTGCCATTCTTATCCTTGAGCTCTTAGTTTGGCCTGATCTTATTTGTGTTATTTTGTCTCCACTTGGATTTTTACAGTGCTCCTAAAAAGTTTCAAAACTTTTCCAGATGTTTTATGACCTTCTCCTTTATGACAACTGGTCTGACCAGATCTGCTATTTAGCGGTTATTGCTAATATTAAAGGTTAAGATGCTTTTTACTTGTCGCGTAAATTACAGCAAAGTGAAATTATTTTTTCGCATGTCCAGCGATGATAGGAATCCAGGTCAGCCGTGATACAGCTTGGCCATACTGGGGCTTAAAACCCCGGGGTTTTAACCATCGAGCTACCAACTGTACTCCACTGTATTTTTATACTAGGTAGAGACATAGCGGTTACATTCAAATCGCAAAAAACATTTAGTAACATTAATAATAACTCTAATAATAACTGGCTTTTGCACTCTGTTGGACTTTTACCAAAAACTGAACAGCAGTTTTCAGCCGAACTAAAAGCTCGAATGGATGATGGCAATAGATTGAGCTCAAATGAGCTCAAATGGATTTAGCTAATATAGAAGTTACATTTCTCAGCAACCATATTATCTTTTATCGTCTTCTCGTCTGCAAATAATTGATGTGTAATGGTGCAGAATCGCTGCTTAATGCAGGCCTCATTGCTTTTTTCCCTCTGCGTCAACAGAAATTGGAAATTATATCAATTTTTATTCCACTTGAGTGTACAAGTCCAAATCAAATATCTTCTATTAGTTTCCATGGGGATACTTATTTTAGAAGAACAAATTAAGTTATTCATACAATATGTCTTCAAAACAGAATTTCTCTGATTTTCTGGCAAAGAGGCTTGTCTTATTTTAATTACGATCGTATTTATTTATTTATTTGCTTGTTTGATTGATTGCGGAGAGTACCACTGGAGACCACATATTCCAGATTTCTTTTAGCCCAGTTGGTCTTTTGTTAGCAATGGCCCAGCTAATAATGTTACTAGAAGCAGAATGAACATCTCTCCTGTTCTTATTGAAGAAATTTTCTTCTGCTACATGTCCTGCTAGTGTTAAAGTAGATCTGATGTACACTGTGCATTATTTTTCTATTAATAGATAGCTGAGATGTTTTCTTCCGTCTTTTTTTCTTCTCTTCCTTGGGTGAATCAGGATTGTAAGAGGGGACAAGCTAAATATCTCCGAGATGTAGTGTATTAGCAGGCTGCCAGACTTGACATGCAATACATTATAAGGATGCTGAGCTTCAAAGAGATGAGAGGAAGTGGTATTGATCCATCGATCACAAGGTCATGTGACTATAAAATGGTGATATGCAAATTTAACTCGAGGAGAGCAGAGTCCTCTCTAGGCTGGCTTATGTGTCTTAGAGTTGCAGGGCTTGTCCCCAGTTATAAACCTACAGTATATAAGGATGTTAGTAGAATGTCATGCAGTTTCTGTGAGCTGGTCAGGAAGGGTTTGTATAAGAGTTATGTGGCTACTGTATGTCCAAAATGTTTGAGTATCCCATTCTACATTCCCCATTTGCTGCTATAATAACCTTTAACCTTCTTTGAAGATGTCCCAATAGATTTTGGGTAAAGATCAGAACTCTATATAAAGTAGCAGGCTACTCAAAATCCAACCCATGTAAACCATATCTTCAGGGAGCTCATTTTTCACAGGAGCATTGTCATTCTGGAACAGGTTTGAGTCTACTAGTTATGAAGGACAAGTGAGAGGAGATTTGAATACAAACACACATACAAAGTGATTCTGATCAATTGTGTGTTTCCAACTTTGTGGTAGGGGAAGAACCACATATGGCTGGAAAAATCAGGTAGTCAAAAGTCAATACTTTTGCCCATATAGTGTATGAAGTTTATATCTGCTTTATGAGACTACATGAGACTTATGCAGGGAACACAACAATGGCACAATGTGATTTATATTTCTACACAGATTTATAAGCATGCGTCCTGCGTGATTATAAGAATGTGTCTGCCCTGGGGATTACTACAGGATCATCTCGGGCCCTCATCTGAACTCAGTTATGCTTTCTGCAGGAGAAACAAACAATGAATGCCTGTCCATCTTCTACTTCCTTTAGGGCTTCAGTGGCTCTTATTTAGCTTCCTTTAAGCAAATTTTACCAGTTTGCAGCTAATGTGCGCAGAGTCCTCTGCTGTCATGCTCTGTTAATCTGTTGCCTTAGAGGACTCCCAACTTCGTGCTCGAACTGCTAACAGATAAATGAGCACACTTCACTAGGGTGCACTCCACTCCGAAGGTTTGTTATTATGGTTCAGGTTAATCAATCACACAGCATAAACTTGTGTGGAGTGTGTGTGTGTGTGTGTGTGTGTGTGTGTGTGTGTGTGTGTGTGTGTGTGTGTGTGTGAATTCTCTGTCTGTGAACCTCTTGCTCTCTGCATTGATTATTGATCAGATTCTACATAATTTATATTTTATAGTGATTGATAAATCTGTGTGTTTCTAATTTATATCATTTAAACGATTTAGATACCGAAAGTTCACAAGGATAAACTGTTTAACTGTTAATGTTACAAAATCAAAATCATTTTGGTCTGATTTTACTTTCCAAACTAGTCTTTATTAAAAAATGTAGTTTCTTGCAAGCTGATGCTGATTTTCTGAACAAGAAAACGCACTTTTTTTAAGTGTTGGATATTATTTCAGGATTTGTGTCCAATTATAACCCTTGATTTTCTCAGTTTCACTTAAATTGCGAATTTTTTTCTTTTTGCCTCTTTAGTTAACTGTCTGTATGTGTTTCACAAACAGTCATTGCACAAACGTTCTTAACGAAATGTATAAACTTCACTTAAAACATTTGATTGTTTATTTGATTGTGTTATGCAAAGATTATTGTCTAGATTTGCTTTTGGAATGTCATCCAGTTTCACTTGCTTTCCATGCATTTAAGATTACACTATATGGGCAAAAGTATTGGGACACCTGACTTTTCCAGACACATGTGGTTCTTCTCCACACTGGTACCACAAAGTTAAAGGCATACAATAGTATAGGACGTTTTCTGGGTGCTGTAGAATTAGATTTTCCCTTTACTTGAACATGAAACCCAAACCTGCTCCAACATGACAATGCCCCTGTGCATATAGTGAGCTCTATGAAGATATGATTACATGGTTGGGATACATAAACTTAGAACTATAATGAATTAAAAATGCCACCCAGGTGAGGATGGGTTCCCTTTTGAGTCTGGTTCCTCTTAAGGTTTCTTCCTCTGACCATCTTAGAGAGTTTTCCTTTGCCACAGTTGCCACTGGCTCGCTCATTGTGTGGATAAACTTATAAGGAACAAACTTCTAGGCACTAAACTTTTACATTTCAACTTCATAACATCTTTATCTCTGTAAAGAAAAAATTTAATTGAGTGGAAGATCTTAATTGGCCTGCTATAGCGCTCTGACCTCAACTAATTGGATGATATGGAACACTGACTTCACCCCAGATCTTCTCACCTCACCTACATCATTACCTGACTTCACTAACACAAATCTCCATAACCATACTCCAATATGGAACATCTTCCCAGAAGAGTGGAGGTTATTAGAACAGCAAATAGGGACTGAATGTGGAACATTATGCTCAAAAAGCATATACGAATCCTATAGTCAGGTGTCCACAAACTTTTGTCTATATAGTGTGTATTTAATAATAAACTGCACTCATAAATTCATACAAATGGAGACAATTTTTTTTTTTTTTTTTTTTTTTTTTTTTTTTTTTTTTTTTTTTTTTTACTACTGATGTAATGAATGTTTGATTCTGATTTAAGTTGGTCACCTTTTTATTTTAAATAAATGGTACATATTGTAATTTGGCCCCTCTCCCCCCGGCTCTAAACCCCTATCCCTGAATTGTTCTGGGCATGCAGCCAATCAAATTTGATTTATTCTTTATTCTACCACAGACAATACAGTATATACTGCACATTTATAATGAGGCTGTAAATTAGTATTTGATGGAATGCAGCTATAGTCAAAGGATAAAACGGAAACACCTATAGGAGCCCCATAAACAAGTCCTGAGCTTTTTATTGACGTTCCTCCATAAAACTTGTATTGATTAATATGAACTGTCATTTCTCCTAAACTATGGTGTAACAAGATCATGATGCAGCAAGGTACACGTGTGACAAAAATAATAAATGCTTGGAACAGCGCTAATTAGGCAAGAAAATTAAACAGTTTTCATGGAATCGATGGTAAAGCTGAGCGAGAGCTGTGCTCTTGTGTAGTCACTAAAGCATATTAATAATTAAATAAGTTCACTGTGCATTATTAAACAATTGATAAGCATAGATCTCTCCTACAAGCAGCAATAATGTTAGTTTGAACATAGAACTGTCCATAGGGACATAGACAGATGACAAATGCTTTGACGGTATGACAAATGTGTAACGTACAGGTGGGTAAAAGCGGATGTGTAATTTGTGTTTTTTGTACTGCAGGTGGCTCTACACGCGTGTGGTGTGGCAACAGACATGGTTTTAGATCGCTGTGTTCAGGCCAAAGCCGGATTCGTTATCAGTCCATGCTGTTACGGCTTCATCCAGAATACATTCAAGTTCAACTTCCCTAGAAGGTAAGTGTGTGTGTGTGTGTGCGCGTGTGCGTGTGTTCAAGTGAGTGAGTGAGTGAGTGAGTGAGTGAGTGTGGGGGTGTGTGTGTGTGTGTGTGTGTGTGTGTGTGTGTGTGTGTGTGTGAGTAAGGAAGCAAATAGGCAGGTAAGTGTGAAAGAAATTGTTTTTGTATCAGAGAAAAGTGTTCAGGGCTGTGTTAAGATCGTAGTGAATCAGGTATGTCACTGGAACACCACAGAATGAAGTCAATTTGAACAAATCTCTTATCACCAATGGGCAGATTTCAACACCAGTGAGGAGCCAGCCTTTACGTGTGCCTTGACAAATAATGGAGGTTCAAGTACAGCAGTGCTAGAGTCCATAAGGTTTCCTTCGTGTCCTCCAGAAGGAATGGATCTACTTAGCAATGTTGAGCTTTGAGACATCGTCAGCTATGCATGCGAGAGGAATAAGAATGATGTGATAAATCTGAAGATCGAGCACAATAAGTGGAAGAACCTGGGGTACAGTCAGTGAATCCTGTATTAACCAGAGTGCATTGGGCTCATAGATGGGTGGAGTGCTTATCAGCTCCAGTTGACTCGGAAGGTAATGTGGTGTGGTTCGTCTGCAACACACACAGCACAATACTTCTAATAATAGCAACCACCTTTATGAACTGTTCATTATTCACATACAACTATAGGCTGCTCCTCTCATACAATAACATAAGGACACATAACATCACATATGGACTTGCACAACTAACAATAACTCCTACAATAGGATCTACTTTTACTATTTATCAACATAAGTCACTAAACAATACAGTATGAACATAATGATTATGAACCTTGCAAATCAGCAGATATGTCATTAGAGCTAGAACCGATATATTAGCATCGTAACGTGGATAATTACATGTCGCTAACCGCGTCATGAGTAATAACTAGCATCAACAGCAAATAATATGGGATTAACTTGATTCACTCTTATAGGATGCACACAAACACCAAATACGTCCGATCCGAGGCGGATAGCATTCTCAATTCATGTCTTGTAAATACAACACCCTGCTCACTTGCGGCGGCTAATGCTATTTAACGTGACGGTGCTTCGGTGCTGTTCTGCACTTTGTTAAACGGCCTTTTGCACAGTTTTAGATCGCTGTGTTCAGGCCGAAACCGGATTCATTATCAGCTCATGCTGTAACGGATTCATTCATAATACACTCGAGTTCAGCTTCCCTAGCAGGTGAGTGTGTGAGGGAGTGAGCAAGTGAGTGTGTGTGTGAGTATGTGAGTGTTTAAATGATTATATATACTATATTGCCAGACGTTTGCTGACACCTGGTTATATGTATGGAATTTGCTTTTTGCTCTAATTTTGCTCTAATAACCTCCACTCTTCTGGGAAGATGTTCCACTAGATTTTGGAGTGTGCTTATGGGGATTTGTGCCCATTCAGACACAGTTAGTATGTTAGTAAAGTCAGGTACTGATGTAGGTGAGGTGAGGAGGCCTGGGGTGCAGTCAGTTTTTCAATTCATCCCAAAGGTGTTCAATAGGATTGAGATCAGAGCTCTATAGCAGGAGATCTTCCACGCAAAGCATATCTTCATAGAGTTTGCTTTGTGCACAGGGGCATTACAATTGTGTGCCATCAGCTTTGTGATAACAGTTTGGGAAAGAACCACATATAGCTGGAAAAATCAGGTGTCCCAAATACTTTTGTTTAGTGACTGTGTGAGTAAGTTAACCCATCCTCATTTGGGTGACATCAAGAGTGTGATTATAGTCTTTAAACGATACAGAACACCAGAGAGTGAGAGCTAACATGAATGTGAGATTTTGAGTAATTCCCTTTCTACAGTCTTATACAGTCAGTTGACTTTGTGGAACCAGGAGCTACTGAGCAACTCATAAAATAGCTAAACATTTTAGATCAACATAGATCCAACCCTAGCTTCTCCATGCCAAAGACTTTAAACATTCAAAGAGTTCCAATGTCCAGACGCTACATGAACTGGGATCAAAATGTCGCTGGTGCATCTCTAGATGATTCAGGATGTTTACGGGGTCAGCATCTAGTTCTTTGAAGGTCTTTAATCTTCATGAGGTGGGACACAACTGGAGCTGCCGATATGTCAGGATGCCTCGGGATGGGTGTGTATGAGTGCGGTAGCGAAAAGGCAATACAGGTATACTGTATAGGATAGTGTGTGTGCAATTGAGTATATAGGAGAGTGAATGGGTGATTGTGTGTCTGAGTACGTGTGTGTGTGTGTGTGTGTGTGTGTGTGTGTGTGTGTGTGTGT
>JAAIIK010000133.1:2658364-2682891 GCA_014706435.1 Silurus glanis | reverse complement strand
GTGTGTGTGTGTGTGTGTGTGTGTGTGTGTGTGTGTGTGTGTGTATGAGTGCTTTTCGGAGTGTGTCTGTGTGTTTACTTTTCTTGTTCCCAGCATATATGAAATGTCTGTCTGGCCGTGCTCTTGCATGTTATTAAGTTTTATTAGATGTCCTGTCTTTCTCCGCTTTCCCTCCAGCTCTTTAGCAGCAGCAGCAGCAGCACAATCTCCCTGAATTCAAATAAATAAATGAAAAAAAAACTTCATTATATTCCACACATTGTGTTTTAACTTTGGAGAGAAGTCAGTGTGTAGGCTGGGTAATCCTGTAATTCGATGCTATGAGAGATTTTTCTCCAGGGGCCATGAGTATCACTGGGTGAAGCTGAGCAGGGTTGTTTGAGCTGTTGCCATGACAGTGCCATGTTGATTTGGTTTCTGGCGGCAGTGTTTGTGTAACAAGATGACTGACATGCATGGTGCCAGATTGTTATTTTTGCAGTAAGCCTGTCAGGAGGTCTGTGCGGTTTCGAGTGTTTCCGTTTCACGTTAACGCACAATACTGGAAACAGCAACACGCTGAGCGCTCCTGTACTGCTGAGTGACGGCTACATAATATCTCCTTCCCGAATATTTCAAGTGTTTGGTGGTGGTGTGTGTCTGACAATGGAGTGATTCACACTAAAAATAAAAATCTTCCTAATATTGGACCGAAACACACTTTATTAATCTAACGACCACGATTGAATACTTACAAATTTACTGTTAACCTCCACTCTTCTGGGAAGATGTTCTACTAGATTTTGGAGTGCTTGTGGTGATTTGTGCTCCACAAAGGTGTTATTGAAGGCAGGTACTGATGTAGGTGAGGTGAGGAGGCCTGGGGTGCAGTCAGTGTTCCAATTCATACCATAGGGTTGAGGTCAGAGCTCTATAGCAGGCCACTCAAGATCTTCCACTCCAACACATATAAAGCATATCTTCATGGAGCTGTCTTTGTGCACAGGGGCATTGTCATGCTCAAACAGGTTTGGGTCTTCTTGTTTAAGTGAAGGGAAAATATAATTCTAATTCATCCAGAGACATCCTATGCAATTGTGTGACTTTAAATTTAAATATGGTTGGAAAAGTCAAGCTTCCCAATACTTTTGTTTGATACTTTTTGACTCTTTTGATCTTTAATTTAATTCATCTTCAGGAACTGATACAATGTCAGTTTTGAACATAAAAAATATCACTAATATCATTGTTTTCTGCCTATTCATTTTTATAAACATTCATTTTTCATTGTTCTGTCAGTTCACTAAACACAACAAAACATTTCCCTAATGTCTCCAGCCCTATGAATAGTCTCTGGTCTGATGTGCTGCCTTCAGCTAAATCATTTATATAAATGATTAAGCTGAAGGCAGCACATCAGACCAGAGATCTCCAGCAGTGCCTAGCTTTTACATTTTAGGCAAATATATCAAAGGAGACATGCTTCCAAATTACACCCATAGTGCTTAGCTCCCTAATGAGGACTTTTAATTGTGACTATTGAATCATCATTGCAAGAATCAGAATCATCTTTATTACCAGGTATCCTAGGTTGCATGTACAAGAAATTAGTCATTATGTGATAAAATTGTGGTGCGATAAAAATATGAAAAAACGAACCCAGCCATTAGGGTTACACAAGCCAGTGCACTCTTAGTGCCGGTCCCAAGCCCGGATAAATGGGGAGGGTTGCGCTATAAAGGGGATCCAGACTAAAATATGTGCCAAATCAAACATGTGGATCACGAATCAGAATTTCATACCGATCGAAGGAGAAATGGTGTAGGTGTGATTCTGAAGGAAGAGTTTAGTAAGAGTGTAGTGGAGTTTCTGATGAAGGTGAAGCTGGAAGTTAAAGGGGTGATGATAAATGGCATCAGTGCTTATCCTCCACAAGTGGGTTGTGAGATGGAGGAGAAGGAAACATTCTGGAGTGAGTTAGATGAAGTGGTAGAAATTGTACTTACGAAAGAACGATTGTTGATTGGGGCAGATTTCAGTGGGCATGTAGGTGAATGGAACAGAGGTGATGTAGTGTTACTGTAGTGTTAGTGTTTATAGAGGCAGGTCAGAGATGATAGTGGATCCTTGGTATTATTGATGAGGTTGGTTGCGGATGAGAAATTGTTTTTGTGGCATGAGGTTTTGGTCCTGGTGGTCCGCAGCCTCCTACCAGAGGAGAGTGATTAAAAAAATATGAGAGGGTTCAGCCACAATCCTAGCTGGCTGCTTCAAGCTCTTGGAGGTGCACAGGCCTTGTAAAGGTAGAAGATTGCACTGGATGACATGCTGCATTCTGCTTTTGGCTTTAGCAGTGGCAGCAGCATAACAGATGTCGCATATTGTGTGTAACTGGAATTTGGGAATTTTAAAACAAATCTAAGCACATTGGTAACACTTTTACTATTCTCCGTATTGATAGAAGCCTTGGTTTGTCCCATATACATTAAGCACAGTGAAATTATATTCTCTGCTTTTTTGTTTTACCCAGCTTGTTAGGAAGCAGGGGACAGAGTACAGGGTCAGCTATGATGATGGCTCAAGGGCCCATCAGTGGCAGCTTGCCAGTGCAGGGGCTTAAATCCCTGACTTTCTGATCAGTCACCCAGAGCCTTAACCTTTGAGCCACTACTGTACGAAATAGACTAGGTTAATAAAGCACTAATGAGGAGCAAATGTGTCCAGATAACTGCAGTCTTCACTACTTGCACTCCTACATGCTGAGCTAATTTGTTAGCTGTAAATCTCTGTCCAAAATTGCCAAGTCAAGTGGCTTTATTGTCATTTCAGCCACATACAGTACACAGTGAAACATAAACACTGTTATTTCAGGACCAAGGTGCTTCATTAAATAGCAAAAAATAACACAAGATTACACTAACTAAACAGGGATGTACAAAGGAAATAACATAAAAGTACACGTGCGCAAACCACATTTAGCGCAACAACACAATAATTGTGTAACAATGCAGCACAGAGCAGCACACAGAGCTAAATGTAAGGTAGTGTATATAATATTGTACATATAATAAATATTGTACACTTCATGATTTAGCAGCACTTATTTGTGCCAAGAAAAATCCATTAAAATGTGTGTGTGTATGTATGTGTTCAGTTTCTTACTAAGGTTGCAGTGTGTTACACGGTCTGGTTGTGAGGATACGAATGATGCAGTGTTTTTCCAGAAAGCAGGAGAAGTGTGTGATCAGCCACAATGCTGGTTGCTTTGTAGATGTAGCGTGTGTAAATGTCGATTATGTAGGGAAAAAAACCCAGCAAAGTTCTTTCTTTAAAGGTGCCTCAGATGTTTGGTACTTAGAGATCTTAGCTTCATAAAGGTATCCTACTTTCAAATAGGCTATAAGTTTGAACATGGATCACTTGAGGATATGCCTTGATAAGCAAACCGAATCAAGGTTTATCGGGAAAGATCCATGTAAGGCAGGAGATTGAATGTGTTTGTTTGATATGTTCAGTGGTCACGTGAGAATGATCAACGTGGTGGAAAGTGTTGGGTTAAAGGGGGAAACATCAGAGGTTAAGGAAAATCAGCTTGTGTTCTTTTCTGAGTGTCAGGATTTTTTCCAAATAATTTTTTTTTTCACTTATCCTTTTTTTTTTTTTACTTTACACCTCTGTTTTTAGATGTGTGATTCATCTTCCTTTTTTGTCTTCACAGTAAGAAATTTGCAGACACGTTGACAAACAAGGTAAGTGTGAAGGTGTGAGACATTCCTCTCAAAAGTTTTTTTTAACCAGTAAGTAGGTGATATCTGTCTCTGTCCCTTTGGTTTATTCTGCTCTAACACGCTACATTTTTGTCAAGGCTCTCATTTCTGTAAACTGCTTATTTATTCCAAGTCAGATTCATAAAGCAGAATGAATAAGACAGCAAAATCCCTATACATGGTACCAGATCTGTGCTGGATAAACTGAGTGCCTCAAGAGATTAGTGTCCTCGTGTTGTGGATTTGGAGCAGCTCATTACAGCTTTAATAACCTTTTTATAGCTAATTCACAACAGTTTATTAGTCTTGTTTATGGATTCTGTGTGAGTGATGGATTGAACATAATCTGCAGGATCTATTGTGATTGCTTCAGTTCGTCTGTTTTACAATGTCCTATCAGATGCAGATAAGTTACCTCTGAAAAGAAATAGTAAACTGAAATGGGGTTTTAAAATGGTTCTGCCATATTTTTCTCCCTGTGTAATAAACACCTATAGAGTATCGGGTTCAACCTGTGATAGAAGAGTATCTGCAAGAGTAAAAGGGAAAGTTTATAGGACTGTGGTGAGACCTGCGATGTTGTATGGTTTAGAGACAGAGGCATTGAGTAAAAGACAGGAGGTGGAGCTGGAGGTAGCAAAGCTGAAGATGTTGAGGTTTTTGTTGACAGTGACGAGGATGGACAGGATTAGAAACGAGTTTAGTAGAGGGACAGCGCATGTAGGACATTTTTGGGGACAAAGTGAGAGAGGCCCGATTGAGATGGTTTGGACATGTGCAGAGGAGAGACATGGGGTATATCGGTAGGAGAATGTTGAGGATGGAGCCACTAGGAAGGAGGAAAAGAGGAAGGCAAAAAAGGAGGTTCATGGATGTGGTGAGGAAGACATGCAGGTAGTTGGTTTGAAAGAGGCAGATGTAGAGGACAGGGTAGTATGGAGACGGATGCATGTCTTAGGATGTGGTAATATTAAGTTTTCGCCTTAACTTGAACTAGGAGACCCAAACTTGTTTCAGCATGACAACATCACAAAGTCAGCTCAACAAAGTTATGGTTTACATGGGTTGGAGTGGAGGATCTTGTGTGTTCTGCTATAGAGCACTGATGTCAACCTTATTGAACATCTTTGGGATGAATTTAAACACTGACTGCACCCCAGGCCTCCTCACCTCCCCTACATCAGTACCTGACTTTATTTGTGTAAATGGCTGAATGACCACAAATCTCCACAAACACACTTCAAAATGTAGGTCTACCCATTAATCTGGAAGTCTGCCAATTTGCAGATCCCATCTTTATGTTTGAGATCAACCACCATAAAGAGGTTGGCTCTAAAAAGTCACCTTGAGATATACCACTAGGAAGCGTTTTGGTCCACCCATTCACCTGGGGATATACAACCGTGAGAGGTGGGGTTGACAGTATAAAACCCTGCAGAATTTACATCTCCTACCATCAGCAGTGTTTAGCGCTGGTCCTGTTTCTGGAGATCTTTCTAGATGTCTATTGTTCTTATATTCGAGCTCGAACTTACTTTACATAAGCCTTTAATTCTTCCATGTTTATACTCCTGTATACTTAAGCTTCATGAACAATTAAAACCCATTTCAATGTAGTACTGCCATAATCACTCATATGTAATCATCAGTTCATCTGGGTGATCAGCCTTTATTGTAGATATGGACACCTTTAGGACCGAAGATATGCGATAATTAGTTTTTTGACTAGGCGATTACAACCCATTATCTAGAATTCCCAACAATATCGACAGAGCCAATCAATTCTCAGTTTCAAGAGATCTTCAGAAGAACGTTTATACTGTTTAATTTGACTTTTTCAACTCATCAAACTTACACTTGGCAATAATTAGGTTTGAAATTGTCTGCGGTGCATCTGTGGAACAAAGTGGTCTGCTGTCTGCTCTTGGCTGATTATGGCTTTGGAAGCACTTTTGTCAAATGGCATATGTAATATGACGCACATGGTGTGCAGCATTATACAGTACATGCCTGTAACTTAGATTGCCTGTTATTTGTTTGCACATTCATTCCTCAATACTGGAAAAATAAGATAAAAATTCCAATGCCTTCCTCTTGCATTTTTCACAGTTCTCCCAATTGCACCACATACGATCGCCTCCTCAACACATACTTGGCTGTTAATCCATTTAGAAGCACCGACAGCTCAGCAACAAAGAACATGCAAACTCATAGCACTGAGACTTTTTTCCTGTTGTATTGCTTACTATAGGCTTCCTCTGAAAACAACATCAGGGCAAGAACTTGAATCATGAGCTTCATGAAAGGGATTTCTATAGCCAAGCTGGAGCACTATGCACAACCCTAAGCAACAGCGAGAGTGGTGTAAAGAACCCTGCCACTGGACTTTGAAGCAGGGCAAATGTATTCTCTGGCGTGATATATTTTGGCAGTCTGATGGAAGAATCAGGGTTTGACAGCTGCCAGGAGAATGTTACAGGAAGGCGAAATAACATGTTATAATGGGTTTGGGTTTGGCCTCTTGGATCTAGTGAAGTAATATTCCTGCAACAGCATGCAAAGAAATTGTACACAATTGTAGGGTTTTTCGCTTTGTGGCAACCTTTGGGTAACACACTTTCCTGTCGATAGTGAAAATGCCAATACCCCTGTCCATAAAGCAAGGTCCATGAAGACATACTTTGATGAGTCTGGTATAGAAGCCCTCCTGTGACCCTCACAAAGCCCCAAACTCCACCCATTTCAACACTTTTTGGATGAATTGGAAAATCATTTGTAAGCCATGCCTTCTTGTCCGACATCAATGCTTGATTTAGCAGAAGCTCTTTTGTCTAAATGGTCAAATATTCCCACAGATTTAATCCAAAATAGATATCGGCTCCATGTTAATAAAGCTATTTAAATTATAGTTATATTTATTATTTTGTGCTGCGGTTAGTAAAGATATGTCTTTTTTTCTATCAAAATTTTGTCCTCAATCACCACAGAATCTTGAAAACATTGGCAGCTTCTTTTACATTCATTATAACTTTTGAAATTTTTAGATTATTGGATTTCTAACTACTGGAAGTAAAGCCGGCCAATGCTGGAGATTAAAGTGCAAAAAAAAAAGTCAAAGCAGAAGAGCTCGCCGTTTCGGGAACCACTTGAAATGTGTCAAATGTCTTCAAGTGGTCATTGGAAAGTCTAGAAATATATAAACCGTAACAAAATGTGCAATAACACAGCACATTAATCTGTTAAGAAATCTGCCTGAACGAAAAATGGCATGCGCTTCCTTTTCCTACAGAAGCTGTCCTTTTCTCACCAT
Source organism: Silurus glanis (assembly GCA_014706435.1). Taxonomy (NCBI): domain Eukaryota; kingdom Metazoa; phylum Chordata; class Actinopteri; order Siluriformes; family Siluridae; genus Silurus; species Silurus glanis. The sequence goes on along the minus strand of JAAIIK010000133.1, from coordinate 2,675,835 downwards.
CAATCTGAATCAAATAGGTTTCAGATGTGGTATAGCAATAAAAAAATTGTACCACATTCACAATTATTCACAGATACAGTAGAAGTATCAAAAATACTTCTAAAATATTTCCAGGCTAACAAGGGTCCTAATAAGGGTACTGATACTCAAATTTGAAAGGAAAAAAAGATACCCCAGTCTATCTTAATGTGTTTCAGTGACCAGGTCTATGGTGTTCGGTTATAGCTGTATGTTACAATATAGTACTTTTTGTTTTTTTCCAGGAGCACATGATCCTGTGCAGGTTTGCTGACCAGACAGCTGTCCAGCTTCCCCCTGAGCGCCGCTTAATCGGTGAGTTTTTCTTGTTTTCCAGGGAAGAAATCCAATAAAATCCACATTCACTGGCCACTTGAATAGAAACTCCTGTATACCTGCTTAGTCATGCAACTATTTAATTGGCCAATCATGTGGTGGTAGAACAATGCATAAAAAAAAAAACATGCATACACAAAGCAAGAGTTTCAGTTCACATTAAACATCGTTTAAAAATTGCTGATATCCTCAGATTTTTTTTTTTTTACACATAACAGCCCAGAGAGTTTGTACAGAAGGGAGGGGGAAAAAATGAATGGCAGCTTTGTGGGTGGAAACATCTTATTTAAGATGAGAGAGGTCAGAGAACAATGACCAGGCTGGTTTGAGGTTAAAGGAAGGCCCTAGTAACTCAAAGAAGCTTGGTAAGCAGAAAAGCATCTTGAAGTAGATAGCACATCAACCCATTTGGCACTTAAGCAGAGGACCACATCGAGTTCCACTCCTGTGAGGTAAAATATCGAATTTGAAGCTATAGTGGGAACAGGCGCTCTGAAACTGGACAGTTGAAGATTTGACAAAGTGTTTGACTTACAGATGAGAAACCCAATGTGGTTTCTGCTGTTGGAAACCGAAAATTTCAAGTTTCAACCTGTTTTGTGCTCTGGGATGCTACTCTGCTTTGTGTATGTCGACTACCAGTCTCACAGGCGATTCTTCGCAGAGGTGTTATGAAACGATGATCATACCATTTTGGTTATATGGGGGTGCTCAATGTCCGATTTCACATAGAACTACCGGTTTTCTTCGAATAAGTTAATATACAGGCTATTATGATAATATTGAAGATAAAAATGTGAAAAGAAAGAAGCTTTTAATAAATATTTTTAACATGGACCACCCTCGCAAACACTTTCCATGATCCGTGTTCGTGTTAAATATTTAACAATGTTTGGGAGATTCTGTAAAGGTTTATCCTGTTCTAATGAAATTCTGTACATTCATTTATAATTGCGTTTTCAGTGCTTAGATTCTGTGCTGTGCTTAGGTCACGCTCACACAGGCAATTTAACCGATTTAATTTGATTGGCCAACATGTGAAATGCAAATCCTGTCTGCATTGTGGCTTTTTGCAGTTATTTGTTAGGTTTTTGTTTTTAGGTTTATTGATCCAAAATGTTTTTATACATTTTCTTCTATATCTTTGTGTGATGTTCTGCACATTGTGGCTTTAAAATGTAATGAGGAATCGTTTTACGAGTACCAGGTTTCGTCGTAGTCCAGCCACCACCACCCCCCACATATGACTATACACCAACACACATATGACTATACATCAGTTGACTATAGGCAAGACTTGACAATTCTGATTAAACTATGTAAATCCTTACATACATACATACATACATACATATATACATACAAACATGCATTCCTAGTGTATAATCTATATAACGCAAGCCAAAAATGAAGTAAGTTTCCCTCCCAAATTTGAATATCTCTAAGCATATTCATGACAGGCAAACACCAAGTCTAATCTCTGACTAAACTTTCCTCTCTACAGAACTACCTGCTTTTTCACATTTCAATTATAATAAACCCAATTGCCTCACCAAAGTTAATTTATTTTTTGTGAAACTCTTTTTAAGTAAAGTTTGAAGCCAATATAAATGAAGTGTGTGTGAATATTGGTGAAGTGCAGATCAAGCCAGCGCAACGCAGCATCACTTAGTCTCTCGCTGTGACGGCTCTCCATCACACTGCATTGCCTCCTCATTGCGCTGAAGAGCTCTCGTTCAGATTGGATGATCCGTCATTCCTGCCCCCATGCTCATCCTTTGCAGCTGCCTGAGTGGTACACTCTCATCTTCTTCCCACACAAACACAAACGAATTAGCCATAACATTACAACCAGCTGCCTAATACTGAGTCCCCCTTGTGCTGCCAGCTCTGACCCTTTGAGGCATGGACTCCATGAGAGCTTTGAAGGTGTGCTGTGGTATCTGGCAGCAAGAGATCTGCAGGAGATCCTTTCAGTTGTGAGGTGGGGCTTCCATCAATCAAACGTGTTTGTCCAGCACATCCCACTGATGCTTGATCAGATTGAGAAATGGGGAATGTGGAGGCCAAGTCACCACCTTGAACTCTTTGTCATGTTCTTCAAATCATTCCTGAACAATTTTGCAGTGTGGCAAGTGTGAATTATTCTGCTAAAAGAGGCCACTGTTTCTAAAGACACTGTTAAATAAAGGAGTATATTTGGTTCACAACAATGAGTAACTTCCAAGGTTTTCCAGCAAAACATTTTCCAGAATGCATCTGCATCCACATTGCATCTGCTTGCTTGCCTGCCATATTTTCATAGTTCTACAGTAACTCTGCTGTTGGATCAGATCAGATGGGTCTTTGCTCTGAACGTCTATTAGTGAGTCTTGTGCACCCTTGATCACAGTATTCATGAGGTTTGTCTTCCGTGGACCACTTTCGGTAGGTACTTATTACAGCATACCAGGAACACCCCACAAGAGCTGCCGTTTTAAAGATGCTCTCACCCCGTTATCTATCATCTAACATCTTGCACTTGTCAAAATTGTTCAGATCCTTACCCCTTATTCTTCTTATCCTTCACATTAACTCTGAGAACTAACTGTTTGTAACATATTCATTTTATTTATGATGCCCAAACAAGGGACCATTGGCAAAAGTTGTTCAGTGGTAACATTTGAGTTAGCTTACCAGGCCACGTGCTTATTTAACCTAACATTGAACTTTATTTTTAAACTGCAAAAAAAAAAAATGTAATTAAATGCAGAGAATCTAATAAAATTTCACCAATTTAGAAAATCTTGTCACTGATATTACAATAGCATGGATGTATTGATCATAGCTTAAATAGCCCTATTAGGCAGTGAGCGGTATTGCATTATAAATAGGATTGTCCCTATGTTTTCATTGTAATATAAGTTTCACTGAACAGGAAGCATTAAATATACAACAGTATTATCTATGCAGATTGTTAAATATTAGAAAATCATCATTGAGGGGACCCACGGCACGTAAAATGTTAATATAATACAGTTTGGTGCGGCAACATTTACTTTCAGCCCACGGCCCCCAAACTAATCAGATTTTTGGTCCTTTGTAGGTAAAGGTTCCGGCACGTCTGATCTAAGCAAACACTGCAGAAATTAACATCTTGTATTCTGAAAAATATTGCGTTTTTGCATACAAATTCGATGTGAAATGAGATTTTTATACTATTTTTTATCATTCTATAGCATTTTGTGTTATGGGACACTAATTGATTTAAATGTGAGATTGTGTGAACTGCAGCATTGCGTTGTTTAAAAAAAAAAAAAAAAAACACATTAGCAGTCTTCGACGACTTCCACTTATGTACAGACTCGCAACATTTATAACCATCCAGACTTAAATAGGTTAAAGAGTTAAACCACTGTAAAATATTCTCCATGCGGAACCTAATGAATTTCAATAGGGTCTTAGTATTAATGATGATAAACCCTTGTTCTGTCGTTCTGCAGTTCCTGTGTTATCAGGGAAGAATAAATCTACGTATAGAATAAGCTGGCCATTCAGTACAGCTGACTTCATTTTATTGTTGCATAATGATACTGAGCTGAACCCAGATCATAAAACTGCTCCAGAAGCTTTATAAATGAACAGTATGTGTCAAGGTATCGTTCATGCTATACACTTCAAGGGTAAATCTTGACTCCACAGACCACATGACATTTTTTCATTAATCCACAATCTATTCTTAAACTCTCTATTAGACTAAATTGGGTTTTTTTTTCCAATTAACATTACTATCAATGGGCTTTCTTGTGTTGAAATCCTGCAATTTTATAATCACATGGCAGATAAAATGTGGATGTGTTCTCCTGTTAGCTTAGTATGATGTGACTTCACCAAGAGATGCCTGATCACTAAAGATGCCTGATCACAATCATGACAGTTGACAGTTTACCACTATTCCTCCCTTCCAGGTTTTAATAATGTGTTGGACAGCAAACCTTCTTAGTTTGCTTAAAATAAACAAGATGAACAAGACTTTATTAGTCACATCTGATTCGTCCCGCAAAGATGAAGGGATATAATTGTATCGGATGTCTGTGGATGCTGTAGCGTAATGTTTTCTCTTCACTTGAATTAGGAGACCCAAACCTGTTCTAGCATGACAATGCACAAAGCCAGCTTTGTTAAGATATACTTTGTATGTGTTGGAGTGGAAGCTCTTGGGTGGCCTGATTTAAAGGTTTGACCTCAATCCTATTGAACACCTTTGGGACGAATTGGAACACTGACGGCTCCCCCCAGGCCTCCTCACCTAAATCACCTCACCTAAACCTGACTTTACTGACACCCTTGTGGCTGAATGAGCACAAATCTCCAGAAGCACACTCCAAAATCTAGTAGAACATCTTCCCAGAAAAATGGAGATTACTATAAAAGAGCAAATGTGGAGTGGGATGTTTATAAAATGGCATACAAATCTTATGGTCAGTTAACTACAAATGTTTGTCCATATAGTGTATATGTAATAATTATAATTGTACTTTAAAATGCCCTCCCTGTTATGTTGACTGTTCAGCAATCTGTCATGCGATGGTAGTAACTGTTTGAGTGTTTCCAAAAATAGAGTTGTGTTAGCCTGAATTGGCCAGAAGTGCTTTTTTCCAGATCTACTTGGAAAAGTGTAATTGCTCCAAATACAAGTTTTGATGAGGCTTAGTGGAATAATAATGCATTTCAAAATATTGGGTACATGAAAAGAATGGAAAAATGGAAAAACCAGAGGAATTTTGTGACAAACATGATTAACTATAGGTGTAAACTAGGCGCTCTGTATTTCCCTTCAGAGAAAACAAATCCCCCCCACAAGTCTTGCCAAAACGTAACCTACTTTTATACTTCTCAAACTTTTTTTTTTTTATCCTAGCATATGTGACGGCCCATTTATGCATCAGAGATTCATTATGAACAGGTGGAGTTGAGCTAAAAGCACCTAATATGGTGCTAAAATCCTGTGGCTGTTACTGCACTGAACAGCTGATTCAATACTGCATGTCACTTTCGGTGTATTTCGCACTGCTTATCCACTACACATTTCTTTTTCGCACCATCCTTAACTCACATTTGCACTATTGTACATTCCACCCGTATTTATTCTGTATATACTGTATCCTGAATACATTCATACTTGTACATAACAATATCATGTCATTTGAGTATATTATCTTCTGACATGTCTACCATATTTTATTACCTACTGCACCTTCTGTACATTAATCACCCTCATCCCTGTGTATATGGACCTCAAACCATATTTATTTACTGGTTTTTATTGTAAATCGGCCCCTTATGCTGTTCTGGTTAGATGCTTACTGCATTTCATTGGCTCTGGACATGTACCTTGCACAATGACAATAAAGTTTAATCTAATTTAATCTAATCTAATATGGTTGGTTAATGTACATATTTCAAGGAATGAATGGAAAGGGGGGGTGGGGGGGGGGGGGGGCAGAACGCTCTGATAGCATGTTTTGTACATGTATATCAGAACCTGTATATCAAAAAGAATCTATTAGTGTAAATGCGTTTTCCATGCCAAAGCGAAATTGCCGTTTCTTTAAAATCCAGCAGCTTCAGAGTATTTAGAACCGGTTTATTGACTGAATAGTGGAGACAAACACTGCATCCTTTCAATTGCGAAATGTACTTTAAATGGTTCTCAACTAATGGATGTGTCCTGAGATCCTTTTAAAAGCTTCAAATCATGTTTTCAAAGAAGTTTGTTCCATTAAACGGAGGGATTCAGTATAAATTTTTTCCCCCAGATGAAGCTACAGCAAAAATAGTAACTAAAGGCTATTTAAAAAATGTAAAAATAAAAAATACAATGACACCTTATACATACATACATGCGTATAGCAGTATTAGAAAAATGATCACATGACCCCGGTCCAGTTTAAGATTCTGTGTCTTTTTCTAAGGCTGTAATGAACGTCCTTCATCATTAATAATATCCATTAAATCGCAAAAAAAGCATCTATTCAGTTGATGTTTTGCAGTAGGATTAACAGAGCACTTGTATGCCTGGTATATTTTTTTTTGTTCATGCAGTTTCAGGGGAATCTGTGTCTACTGTAGCCTCAGAACCCTGGTTTTGTCTGAGAGGAATGGAAAATAATTTCATCCTCTGCTGCAGCCCTTTCGCCTGAAGGTTCAACATGTGCTTTTTCTGAGATGCTTTTTGGTACACTACAGCTGTAAAGAGTGGTCATTTGAGTTACCGTGGCCTTTCTTTTAGCTCAGTCTGTCAGTCTGGCCATTCTTTCCTGACATCTCTCCTCAAGGTGTTTCCAGCCACAAACCCACCATTCGATGTTTTATTTGGTTTTTTTTCTACACCTTTCTCTGTAAATTTGAGACATTGTGCTGTGTACAAATTGCTAGCAGCATTGTTTTCTAGAAAGCTTAGGTTCACCTTTTTGTTCTGAAAGGTTGATTTGTGACAAAGTATAATAAGTATGAGAAACTGGAATTCATGGCCAGCATCCATGGTAGCCTCAAACCAGAAAACCCATACTTGCTTTTTTTTTACGCAAAATAAGTTTCTTGTTTCTGTAGAAGTCAAACAATCTGAAGGTCCTCGATTCTTCATTTTCCATACTGTACTTGTCTTAAAGGTGGGATAAATGGTATCATTAACACTAAATAATAAATTATATTTATAATGCAGTTGTGAAATGTGAAATATTATACAATATGTATTTATACATGATATAATATTTAATTATCCATAAGTTCATTTGTGGTATTCATTATATTGATTACTAAGCTCAAGTGTATTTATTATATTAACGCATACATTAATTACCAGAGCTGTATAATGGATGTTAAGTCTCTTGCACAGGTGATTGACGGGTCTGTAAATAATCTCATGCGCTGATTATCAGGATCGTTCTCTTTTTTTTTCGTCTCCAGGGAAACGCTGCATGGGATTGGTCGACTTAGACCGCAGTTGGGCTGCTGAGACTCACGGTTATTCAGTAAAGGTGATGACTATGGAGCCTGAGAGCTGCTCGCCCAAAAACAACATGCTAGTCGGGGTTCCAGCTTAGCGTCTCCAGGCACTGACTATATCAGCTTTAGCATTTACAGAATGAAGACTGGAGCCTTGAGGAAGTGGTAGTTTTAGTGGTAAAGTAATTTGGACTGTATATTGGAAGGTTTTGACTTCAAATCTCAGCACCACTGCTGGACCCTTAAGCAAAGCCTCAATTCAGCAAGTATAAAATTATCTCATTTGCATGTGCAAAATGCTATGAATGTGGAAGCAAGTGATATCTCTGAAATGTATGTAATAAAAACATTTTTTTATTTTTTCATCCATTCTCCCAGCAATGGATGTTTTTTTCTCAGTGGACTAATCAGTAATTGTAGACAATTTATCGATTTGTTTTTAAGTTCATAACAACAGTTTGGCGACGTTAAACATGGAATGATGTTCCAGCTGTGCGTTATTTTCTTCCCTAACAGCACAGCCAGAAGTGTTTCATTCCTCTTATATGACATAATAAAAACGCCATGTAATGCTTTTCAAACATTTACAATTGCATTAATGGTCCTATGCAGATGAAATTCTCATCAAGGATCATGTATCTGTTGTTTCCTCACCAGCTTCTTTTTTTTTTTCTCTTTTTCTTTCCTCTCGTGGTGAAAAACATAGTGTTTCAGAAACCTGAAGAATACCAGTCTTCTAAAAGTAAATTTTACCATAAAATGAGTAAACAGCAATAAAAAATCTTTCGTTATTAGATACTGATTTGTGTGTAGTGTGGATTATCAAATTACCTGTGATAATATCTTAAGACAGGCACAACTTGTGGATCTAGAACTACTAAAAGACCTTGTTTTATAGACAAATAATCAAAATCCTCTGACCAATACGATTTGAGGCTTAAACACAGTTGTGCTATAAGTGTCCACATCCTTTTTTGCGCCACGGACCGGTTTAATGTCAGATAATATTTTCACGGACCGGCGTGAGGCGGATAAATACACCAAAATGAAATGATACGACCATAAAAACTGGTATTTTCTAAATATAATAATAAACGTGAATCCACTGTGTTGTTTTTTGTTAATTTTGCATGCTTGGGGGTTTCAATTTAGCGGTAATGTATTGTGTGTTAGCGGCCGGAGCAGCCCCTTCAAGAAGGTAGTGGATGGAGGTAAGACATGTGACCGAGGCATCATGACATGCATCAACAGTGAGTCATAGACAGATGTATTTCCAAAATAATACATCGTTCAGATTCAGATAATAAATAAAACGGAAATAATGTAAGTTATGTATTCTTTCTGTGCGTCCCGGTATCAATTGACCCACGGACCGGTGCCGGTCTGCGGCCCGGGGGTTTGGGGATCACTGCTCTAGTGTACAGTAGTTGCTGTCTAGTGCCTGGACCCCTAAATTGCTGCGATCAAGCTACCTTCTGGAGCAAATCCACCAGCACTTAAAGCAAGTCGGTTCGAGCACTTTCATAATTCAAGAAGTCTTTTAACATTTCTGTTTGCAAATGAGGATTTATTGGATGGTATAATGCCATCCAGCATATTTTTTCTCATTATCAGAAGAACAAAAGATGATGTCTTAAAAGAGCCAAGTCACGTTCCGTCCCACATATTACTGATGTTAAATTATTCATTAATAATCTGCTGCTCTTCCTTGCAGGAAGGCTGTATTTTTAATGCATTTATTAAAGAACTAGTCTGTTGGGAAAGAATAAAAGCGAGATATATTAATCACTTGTTCTTCACAGCTGCACGGGGGACGGAGCTTTTCAGAAGCGTGACCGAGGTATCAGCTGTCTCCAATGCTTATATAAAGGTCATCCCACTACGTTGGAGTACCAGAGCTAGATATACACACTGTTCGCTCTGCATTCTTCTGTCGCTCGGACTGTTATTACGTGCACACTCGTGCATTTCTTCAGCACCGTAACCGCCACCGTGTCACGTTAGAGATGAGCGGGAAAATTGCTCTCCCACTACGAGCAAGCGGTCGAGTGCCTGTGAAACATACACACACCAAGCTGGCGAAGCTCATCTGAATTCCGCTGGCGAAGTCAATCTCTTCGGGAAGGAATTGCTGGAGACACTGAGGCTCTTTCCAAGAAGAGGAAATTATTTGGGAAAACCTGCAGTGTGTTTATAGCATCCATATTTTCTGCCACGGACATTGAGGATCTCTCACTTTTGTGAATTCCGCAACGTTGCCCATTTCTTAGTTCGCCGAATTTGTATAATTCAGGCGTCGCAATAATTTAAGCATCGGGTCTCATGCAAATGAGGCCTATTGAATCCTGTATTGCGATCCCGCATAGTTCGGCCTGTCATTATGTCTCATAATGAGGGAAACAAAAGGAATTGCCTCAAACGAGCCATCTCATTTACTACATTGAGAAGGCATGCAGCGCTTGAAAAAAGGCTCCGAATGCAGAGTGACCTTACAGGTTTATTAATGCCAGCGTGACCTTTAATACCTTATGCCGTTTCAATTTGGTTTAAATTTCATGGATATGGATGGAATTAATTTCCCATATCCAGCAATAGCTCTCTCTTACACTGCAGCTGCTTGATAGATTATGGTTTCTGTACCTCAGTGACTTTTAGACCCAGCTGCCTCTATTTGCATCCTTTTGCAGAAGTTTGTATAGTATTAGTTGATAAACTTTTTTTTAGCATTATATTTTCATGGTGGTTTTTTTTAGACATGGATCTCTGCAGGATGTGATGCAGGTGTTTTGGATTTATCAGCATACACAGCAGGTACACAGCTGAAAGCCTTGTTTTAAACTTTAAAGTGTAGGTTACTGCACTTTTTCTATCCAGTGGCCCCATTTTGTCCCTTTGCAGCAATAAATAAACAATCTGCAGAATAAGAAATGACTTTCTTTTTTAGAGATCTTAAAAGATCTTGATCTATTTTGCCCTCTTGATAAATAAATCTAAAACCAAATATTACTTTTTTTTTTTTTTTTTAAATCCATTGCGGATACACCAAAGAGGGAAAGATATTAAATATCTTTATAAAATATATAAAATGCCCTCAAATGGAGTCCCAAAATGAATTAAATCTTAAGAGCTCAGAAGATTAACGATTTTCTACATTTAAGCCATAAGGCCTTGAGCTCTATCAAATGTATCAGTAATATGACTGACTTACTTAATGTTGAAGTTAATGCAGTTTTTAAATTAAGGTTTTTATTATTGAGGAGGAAAAAAATCCTAAATTAAATGGCCCTGTGTGAAAAAAGTGGCAAAAAAACTCTTAAATTGGACCTGCCTGACAAAGTGAAGTAGACCAAAAGATCCTCAAAAGCTAGACATCATGCCGAGATCCAAAGAAATTCAGAAACAAATGAGAAAGTAATTAAGATCTATCAGTCTGGAAAAGGTTATAAAGCCATTTCTAAAGTTTTGGGACTCCAGTGAACCACAGTGAGAGCCATTATTCACAAATGGCAAAAACATGGCACAGTGGAGAACCTTCCCAGGAGTGGCCGGCCAACCGAAATTAGACCCCACAACAACATCCAATGAACTGCAGGCCTCACTTGCCTCAGTTAAGGTCAGTGTTCATGACTCCACCATAACAAAGAGACTGGACAAAAATGATCTGCATGGCAGAGTTCCAAGACGAAAACCGCTGCTGAGCAAAAAGAACATAAAGGCTCGTCTCAGTTTTGCCAGAAAACATCTTGATGATCCCCAAGACTTTTGAAAAAATACTCTGTGGACTGACGAGACAAAAGTTGAACTTTTTGGAAGGTATGTGTCCCATTACGTCTGGTGTAAAAGTAACACCACATTTCAGAAAAAGAACATCATGCCAACAGTAAAATATGGTGGTGGTAGTGTGATGGTCTGGGGCTGTTTTGCTGCTTCAGGACCTGAAAGACTTGCTGTAATAAATTGAACCATGAATTCTGCTGTTTACCAAAAAATCCTGAAGAACAGTCAAAAATCTGAGTTTTTACAGGAATGTATAAAGTGGTGGACTGCAAGTTTGTTTAGTCTCCACCTCAGATTTTGAGTGCATTTTTTTAGTTATTTCCATTATTACATTTTAAAACATACACACAATGGCATTTAAAAAAAAGAGTTAGTGTAGTGCCACTGTGGCTACTCATCTGTACCGGAAATAAGATTTGTTTTGAGTATGCATGAAAACACTACAAAATCTCTCTATATATATATATATATGATCTAGATACACTATGTTGGAAAAACGTAGTGGGTCACCTGCTCATAAGTTTTGTATGTGATTTTTGAGCACTGTATTCCACATTAAGTCCCGATTTGCTCTTATAATTCCCTCCACTCTTCTGGGAAGATGTTCCACTACATTTCAGAGTGTGCTTATGGATATTTGTGTTCATCAGCCACAAGGGGATTACAAAAGGCAGGTACTGATGTAGGTGAGGAGACCTGGGGTGCAGTCAGCGTTCACATTCATCCCAAAGGTGTTCAGTAGGGATGAGATCAGCGCTCTATAGCAGCCCACACAAGATCTACCTCTCAATAGCATGTAACCCAGATCTTCAAGGAGCTCACTTTGTGAACAGGAGCATCGCCATGCTGAAACAGGTTTTGGGTTTCCAAGTTTAATTGTATGCAAAATGTTATTATAACGCATCTAAAGACGTCCTGTACAATTGAGTGCCTCCAGCTTTTTGGTAAAGGTTTGGAAACGAACCACATATAGCAGTAAAGATCAGGTGACCCAATACATTTGGCAATATAGTGTATATATAAAGACACTGGGAGCATAAAACCTTAGTACATGTGGACATTCGATTTGTATTTAATTATATACAAATAATCTATAATCCATCATTTTCCACCAAGCAGCTGCTGACTTGTACTGCTCCTAATATTATTACACCTTGAAATGTTTGATATTTCATAACCCCAATGTATAAAGATATGTAGAACCCTATATTTGAAATCATATTTAAAAAAAATATATATCATGTAACCTTCTCACTTAGGGTGACACCACATAGGGTGAAAACCTTTGCGTATTTTTTTTTATATCTTTTCTTTTTCTGTGACGTGAACTTGACTATTTACACCACTGGAGGCAATCAACAAACAATGTACTGTACAGTTTCACATAAAAGCGGTATGTGTTTGCGATTGAGAAATACACAGAAAACTCTATTATATAAAATGCAATGACATCTTGTATTGTGTCTCAGCATGCCTTATTTTCTTTATACTTTTCAGACAGAAAAGATACTGTAGCTTTAGCTTTTTTCCAGGCAATTTCCAAGCAAACCCCGAGCCTGCAATCTGACTTGAATGTGTCTTTAAAAAAGCTAATTGGAAGTTAGAGCGTTTTCAGAAACAAAAGAGCCTCAAGTGATTGTGTCTGAACTATGGATGTGCATCTCCTTAACTGAAGCCGATGATATTCGCATCTCGAGGCATAGCCAACGATAAGATACATTAAAGATACATTTGAAGCAGCTACCGATGCAATGCGATTCCCCTTTATTACTGTGATTCAATGCAATATGATGCTATATGATTCATTATTCACTTTTATCATTCACTTTTATTACTTTGCTTTAGACAGACAGCAAATCGTAAAATTTACTTATGTAAACAGGCCTTTGTAGTTCCAAAAAAAAAGATTAGAGAATGAAATAAAACCAGATCTTTTCCTCTTTTGTCTCAAGGAAGATCCAGCTCTACCTCTGCCATGTTAATCTATATTCTATGCGACTCTCAGGACACGCCTCGATTCTCCGTAGTGTTGTGAGACTTCATATTCAAATAACAACAGCAATCATACTCAGAGAACAAGCTCGAGAAACAGTTTAGCGAGGAGAAATCAATCTACATATAAAATATCGGTCACAAATGATTGGTCACTATAAATAATAAAAGTATCGAACATTTACTAATAATATAGAAATGTATTAATTATACCGATAATACCGATGTGTATCAGTGAATCTTACCGTCCCTTTTCTGAACAGGTTTCATGAAATTGTACAAGTCTTTTATTATTATAATTTTAATTATTATTATTATTTTAAACAAGTAGCTCAGATTATAATCAAAACCCATACTCAAGTACTCTTCTATGTCTTTTATAGCAGCTTTAGGATTTGAACTTTGAGCTATCTGGTAGCCTCCAGAAGTTGTCCATGTTTCTCCTGCATCAGATATTAATAAACCTATACACTGTCACTAACAAAAACTATTTTTCATAAAAAAAATAAATAAAAAAAAAGCAGCAGCACTTTCTAAACATGCATTGGTGTCTGAATAGAAAGAAATAAAACCCAATGTGAAAGCAGCCTTATCTTTTTGTTCAAGTGTAATGAAGTGAATAATCTCGTTGTGTTGGAAAGGAGCTTTTATCATTATAACAGCAATTACGGTCCGGTTAAATGATCATTAACAGTTTGCTGTGTCAGTGTAACACATATGAACGCTGCTATTTATTTATTACTAGACCAAGTCGTGTTCCTATTGCTGTTTTTTAGGCCAAAATTAAAAGCATTTAAGCATTACAGGCCATTAGCACATTATCCCTGTTACCTATTTACCACTTATTTCTGTGTAAATTCCCAGTGAACATTTCCTAAGTTGTTTACTGAATTACTAAGAATGCACTAGTGTACACTTTTTCCCTGTGCACATTGTTAATCAGGTATTTTAACGGTTTCAGATCATTTGTCATATTCTCAGTAGTTGTGAGTGTGAATCAGGGCAGGTGTCTTTCTAACTGCTGCCCTAGATTGTGCTTTATATACATTTTAGAGTAAAGAAAATGTAAGGAAGTAGTTTTAGATTTAGACCACATTTCTTTTACTTTATTGAGACAGATAGATCTCTCCTACTTCCGTGTGACTAACAAAACAAAGGCCTTACATCTTGTGCACATTGACTGAGGAACAGAGGCCTCACCTCCTTTCTTTTGACTATGAAAGAGATCACACCTCTTTTACTATGATGGAGGAACAGAGATCACACTTCCTTCGCTGTGATCGAAAAAACAGAGGCCACACCTTCTTCACTGTGATCGAGAACCAGCGGCCACACCGCCTTCACTATGACAGAAGAACAGAAGACATGCGTCCTTTACTATGACAGAAGAACAAAAGCAACACCTCCTTCACTGTGACAGAAGAACAGATTTCACGCCACTTTCACTTCTCAGAAGAACAGAAGACACGCCTCCTTTAAAGTGAGAGATGATCAGAAGCCACTTCTACTTCACTATGTCAGAACAGAAGACATGCCACCATCAAAGTGACAGGAGAACTGAAGATACACCTTTACCCTGACGGAAAAGCAGGAGACACGCCTCTATCACTGTGACTGAAAAACAGAAGACACTCCTCCTTCACTATGACAGAAGAACAGAAGACACTCCTCCTTCACTATGACAGAAGAATAGAGGACACTCCTCCTTCACTATGACAGAAGAACAGAAGACACTCCTCTTTCACTATGACAGAAGAACAGAAGACACTCCTCCTTTACTATGACAGAAGAATAGAGGACACTCCTCCTTCACTATGACAGAAGAACAGAATACACTCCTCCTTCACTATGACAGAAGAACAGAATACACTCCTCCTTCACTATGACAGAAGAAAAACGGCTCCTTCACTGGGAAGTTGTAAATAAAGGTTTGTTAGTAATAAGTAAAAAGCTTCATGAATGGTTTTGATGCCCCTGATGCAGCTTTTTCCAATCCTCATGGTCGTAATTATTGAAGTCAGTTTTCCTAGTTTTACCTTCCACATTTTGCTGTTTAATATTTTGCGCTGTCTGAGAAAACCCTTGTGGTGGTTTCTGAAAAAGGATTTGTGAGCAAAGTACATGGAGTTTTAAATAATACAATTACATTTTTTTTTATAACATGGCTCCTTCTCCACTAACATACAGTGGATGGTCAGTTTTTCATCTTTATATAAGATCACTTACACATGGGGAAGAAATGATGAGATTCAGTACTGAGGTTTTCTACTACTAGGAGACTTGGAGACTCTGGAGGCCTGCATCGTTTTATATTTAATATTCTCTGCTTCTAACATTCCTGATCCAGTTTAATCTTTTTCACGATATACTGTAGTAGAAATGATGCCACCTGAAATAAACTTGCAGGACTGAGAATGTTGGGGATCTGGTAAATCAGACTAACCGTCATTGGCCTCTGTAAAATGATCAGTCATGATGTTTGTTTAGTCGTTGTGTAGTACTGTAAGGAGCGGGTATTTAAAGTGAAGAGGTATTTTCCTGTTAAGAAATACACCTTTACGTCATCATCTCCCCACACACTGAGCATCTTAACTTGCTCTCACCCTGTGGAAGTAATTAGATCATGTTGTTTGGCATCGCACAACTTTTGCGGACTTATTATATTGAAAAAAATGTACATGCCTGAAGTATCTTTTGTAGCGCTGTATTTGAATAGATGTGGGTGTGGATCTGTACTTAAATGCGAGTATATGCACAAAAAAATATGCCTCTGGCATATTATCTTATCTTGTCTAAGCTTGTTAAAAACACCTAAATCCTAGGCTCATGGTTTTAGGAGGTTCACCTGAATATCATGGAAGCGTGTCAAGCTGGGAAAAGAGCTTAATACGCTCCTGATTCTTTGAAAAAAGTTCCAGTTAGGTGGTTTTTGTGATAAATTTTCTTCTAAAATATTCAGATGCCATACAGTTAAATAAGGTTGTTTTTTTATATATAAATCTATATGCATCAGGAGAAATCATCTGCTCATCAGGTCTTTTGTAAATAAAACCTCAATTATGTAAATAAAACCTCAGATGAACCACAAATTGTGTCATTATTTATTTTTATAAATATCAAGCCAAAATGAAGAAATAATTTGTGAATAAGTACATCCTTGCTGCTTCCATAGGAATTAAGAAGTTAAGTAGTAGCCAGAAGCTGCTAAAAAATGAATAAGATGTTCTTTATAAGTGTAAGTTTGTCCCTGATGAGCGAGCCGGTGGCGACTGTGGCAAGGAAAAACTCCCCGAGATGGCATAAGGAAGAAACCTTGAAAGGAACCAGACTCAAGAGGGAACCCATCCTCATCTGGGTTGCACCGAGTGTCCATTTATTGCAGATATATACAATGTTGCGGGGTGCAGTGATGATGATCAGAAGCAAACTGTAGTCCTGAGACAGTGTAGCAGACTGTTGCCATTAACTACAGTCCAAATCCATCCTCAAAGCTCCCGAGGCGTTGATGAGAAACCGTCCCCAGCTGCACAGAGTGGCCTCCAATCGAAGAGGACACTATCCAGAGGCAGGCATTGACGAAGTGGGAAGATCCGCGGAGGGAAGAGGGGCAGGAACAGTGGGCACTGGAACCTCATGAGAATGTTTAGCTCAACTGAGAGAGAGAGAGAGAGAGAGGTAACACAGACATGAGGGATCTCTGGGACTAGAGTTACTGAGTTGGCCATGTATTCTAGAGTCAAATGTGAGACAATTTGTCTGACAGCTAGAACTTGGGCAAAATTGGGTCATGCAGCGGGACTATAATCCCTCTCACACCATCAAATTTACAACAAAATGGCTGAAAAAGAGCAGAATAAAGGTGTTGCACTGGCCCAGTTCAAATTATTGCTGCTAGAAGTGGTTATACAATCTATTAAATTATTTTTAAAAAAACACACACACACACAAACAGACAGACACACACATTTATATATATATATATATATATATATATATATATATATATATATATATATATATATATATATATTATGCAGACACTTTTTAATAAAAGTGAAAAACTGATTGTTGATATGATGGCCATGCATGTTTACTTGCTTGTTCCACAATATTAAATGTAACTATAAATAAATAAAAGTATAACTCATTGCTCATAACATTTTATATATATATATATATATATATATATATATGTATATGTATGTATGTATGTGCCTCACACCTTCTGGATTGAGAATTTGAATCCCACTTCTTACCTCTGCTTACTTCTTTCCTATGCTTCTTCCAGATACTTCCGTTTCTTCCCCTAGTCTGAAGACATGAGTTGAAGGTTGACTGACATTTCCAAATTGTCTGGTGTG
>JAAIIK010000133.1:2645111-2658354 GCA_014706435.1 Silurus glanis | reverse complement strand
TACAAGCACATGTTTCTGAAATGTGACCCAAATATGAGCTTAATTAACACGAATTAAAACACATGTAAATTAGGAAATTGTGAAAATGCTTTTGTAGATTTAGGGAAAAGCAGGAAAGCTTTGTATAGCCAGTCTGAGTGAAATAAAACGTACAGGATAATGTTTGGACTAAACAGCAATAACTTTCTCTTTTCCATTTTAACATATAATTACTCACAAGCCTGAAGTTGTGTAAGCATTCATTTAATTAATTTCATTTAATGAAGTCCCGCTAGGCTGTCATGAGTGTATCTCATAAAAAAAAAAAATTCAACTCCTTTTTTTTCTTTTTTCCTTTATGAATATAAAATGCTGGGATATTTTCTTTTTCCATTGTGCAATAAATCCTATTTGTGAGTTTGTTCATTTTTTTGTTATCATTTATATTTACACAAATGTATACAAATGTGCCAGCACTGATTCAGTCTGCAAATTTAATTATAAAAAACAGTCCTAGACAGCAGGCAGCTCATAACACTCACACAGCTCACACACAAGTCCCTTTTACACTCATCATACATGAGATGATCAAAGTTACACATGAAGTCTAGCTCAATGTAGTCTCAGTATGTAGAAGCAGTATTTTCTGTTTTTCTATTCTATTTCTGTCCTATTTCTGTTCTATTTTTTATTTATTTATTGCTAATTCTTGTATGAGTTTTAATATACAGTATTCGATATAAAAGCAGCTGTCCGTCGGCATCATGAGTCACTTTACTGACTCGATTCTCTCGAGCAAATGAGTCAACTGGAGTAGATCTGATTCGATTCAGTTTCTGTGGCTGCAACATGACTAGTGGATATAATATGTAAAAGAAGAAAATAAGGAAAATACAGTACAAAAAATGTAAATATTATTATAAAGAAAATAAAAATAGTAATAAAATCAAAACATTATTATTATTATTATTATTGTTGTTGTTGTTGTTGTTGTTGTTGTTGCAATCAATTGCAACAGTTACCTTTTTTTTTAGAAAATAAACACAAACACTTATATATAATAAATCAACAATAAAATGCATATCAATTAGATCTTCATTCATTCATTCGTTCGTTCATTCATTCATTTATTCGTTTATTCATTCATTCATTTTAGCTCCATACCTTAAATTGCCTTAGTATTTCAAGTAAGACACAAGTAGATAAAAATGTAAAAAAATAAACAAAAATTATATTCTCTTAGAGTTCGACTTGCTGCAGTAAACCTGGACCTTATCTCTAAATTTTCTCCAACCATTTTAGTATGCAGATAAATGCAGATAATCAAGACCTCGAATAATCGAATTGAAATATTTATGAGACTCTGAACAAGAAAATCATAACTCAGCTCAAAATTCCCCGAAGTGGGATTAAAATTAATTTTATAAATAAAGAAAATATAGTAATAAAATAAAATAATTATTAAAATAAACTTCAACAATTACTAATTTGTATTTAATAGATGCTAAATGATAAACTTTATAAATAATAATGAAACAATACAATGCATATATTTTATTTATTTGTTTATTTATTTGTTTATTTATTTATTTATTTATTCATTAATTTATTTATTTTCTTTCTTTCTTTCTTTCTTTCTTTCTTTCTTTCTTTCTTTCTTTCTTTCTTTCGTTCGTTCTTTCTTTCTTTCTTTCTTTCACTCATTAATTCACTTTAGCCCCATACTTTAGCCCCATAGGTTTAAAACTGATTGGAGTCAACATCCAATCATCCAACTGACTGGAGTCAAGAAATTCCATCATCTAATCGAAATGCTGGACAAGAAAATCATAACTCAGCACAAATCACAGGAAGTGCGATTCAAAGAATTGCTTCTAAATTAAATTCAGCCCCATACCTCAAATTGCTTTGGCATTTCATGTAAGATACAAGTGGTGAAAAAAAAATATGAGCAAAGTTTTAGCTTTGCTGCACTAAACCTTTACTTCACATCTACAGATTTCCTTCCGCTGTGGTTTTGTCATTTTAGTTTGCATTTAGTAAGTAGTTTTTGAAATTGATTGGATTCGACTGAAATGTTTAACTCAGCACAAATCACAGGAAGTGTGACTCAAGAAATTGTATATATGTACAATAATTTCACTTTTTTACACTCATTCCATGTGCTTGTAATGAGTCTGATGACTTCATGTCATCTTAATAGCTTGAGTAGGCAGGGGGTTAAGGGTGGGTGAGGAGCAATGAGAATGGAGGAAACCCAGAAATCAGACAGAACACCAGATTGGACTCAATTCATTAAATTGTGAAATGAATAATTGCATCATCTAAGACAGGGGTCACCAACCTTTTTGAAACTGAGAGCTACTTCTTTGGTATCGATTAATGTGAAGGGCTACCAGGTTGATCTGAAATAACAAATGTGCTCAATTTACCTTTTAATTATATGTTATTATTAATAATTAATGATATTCATCTATGTGAAGACACTGATCATGTTAAGGATTTCTCACAATAATTATCGACAATGATTTAACAAAAGTAGGAAAAAGCTATTTTAAGAAAAGGCCCGCGGGCTACTCATGTGGTCCTTGTGGGCGACCCCATGTTGGTGACCCCTGATCTAAGATATATTAATGGAATAGTAGGAGTCGTACGCACCGGTTCTACCTTCTAATAAATTTATACATGGTTAAGGTGTGATTTTTTTCCCAGTATGGAAAAAAATCCACCCCAAATATAATTATTCTTTGTATTAAGGAATCGATTCCCGTGATCGAGTTTCCTAAGGGGGTCGTTTAAAAGGAGTCGGTTCCTTGGGTAAATCTCCTATCAGCGCTTTGTGAGCGCCAGTAGAGCGCATTCCGCTTCTCAGCAGCAGAGCAGAGCAGAGCAGAGCAGATCACATCAACCAGATCTGTGCTCTTCCCATGCACCTTCTGTGAACTTCTCCCAGATACTTTGTTTGTTTGTTTGTTTGTTTGTTCCCAGCCTGCTGTAATTCCGGAGCGCAAAGCCGGTTGCTGGATTTGTTTATGCGGAAATGTTGATAAAGTTGATCGCGTTGTGGATTTGCTGGATCGGTGTGAGCGCAGAGTTTGATGGAAGGTAAGCACAGAGATTTTGGTTTTTGCGCACAGTATTATCCATTTCCATATATATATATATAAAATATCTGTAGCATGCAAAGGGTTAGATGACCGAATGAAACGCACAGTTTGTGGATTTTATGGGTTATGATGGATCATGGAGATGATGATGTATCCATTCGCAAAGAAACTGATGCATTGCAATGTATTCCAACTGCTGCGCTCTTAATTGGCATCCACGCAAAATACCCGACAATTACATTTTATCTTGAAATGCATGCATGCAATCCTTAACTCAGGTAATTAAGGCAATGTTGTGCGTTATGTTCAGGCTATACTGTATTATAAAGCATAAAAGGACAGCTAAGGAATGCCCGATTAGAGCGCAAGTGTGAGGGAAGTGTTTCCTTCTGGCTGAAAGATAAGACCGAAAGCGCGCGCCGGGTTGCCTGCTTTGGGCTTCATGTCCTAACATGAAATGCTGAACTATGCGAGGAGGCGCACTGCAAACCACACACACACACACACACACACACACATATACATACATGCATGCATGCCAACCCTCCAGAGATCACCCTGAGCCTCACGTGAACCTAACCCTGATCTCAAGATTATTGCAGGTCAAATTCTTCCCCTGCAATAACGCGCTCTGCGCTCTGGGTTGAACTGCAATTAATGAGTCCTATTTATGGATCACAGCTTCGCTTTAGGCACCCGTGACAGCTACATTTACCCCGTGAGGGCTTTTTTATTTTTTTAATATATAAAAAAAAGTCTGTTTCAAGCCATTGCATCATACTGTTTTATTAATACACCTAAGCTTAACTTTCTCTGGGCATGTGGTTCTGCATGCTGCAGTCTCCTCTTACAGCTTGGTTTCCTGTAGGTCCTGCTGCTGGAGTTCCCCTGCTCTAACACACCTGACCCAACTCATCAGGCCATTAAGAAGTTCAGCTGGGTGTGCTGGAGCAAGGAAACACTAAAAAGGATATACCCAGTGAGAGACAGGTAAACACCGGTGTACTGGTTAGCACTGTGGAGTGTTCATCATACTGTATACAGTAAAAACTTGGCCACCCGAGCGCAAAAAGAGTATATATATATATATATATATATATATAGCACAGCCACCATAAGACTTTCAATCGATTCCTTTGTCCACATGATTATACACTTGTTTGAGGTATTTGCCAGATGTTAATGTGACCTGATTTGTTACATGAGAACAGTGGGTTAGGGATTGATAATGACACTTTATTGTCATGGCCTGCACGAAGGAAGCGCTCTGAAAAAACAATTCAAGCGGGATACTTTTAAGTGCCCTCATTTGTCTAGGAGAATCATGGAAGTGTTTTTCTATAAGACAATGTTCCAATTAGAAGCACTTTAGGAAGTGATGTAGGCAAAAGTACCCTTATTCTTTCAAGAATCGTTAAATTGTGGAATGGTTTTAAATCTTGAATTTGGTTTTGAAACTTCTTACCTTACTTTTAGCCCCCAGGTCAGATTAAAGTAAATTTGGAACCATTAGGATTTCTCGGTTGTTTCTTTTGGGGTGCTTATAAAGGTCTCACATAAAAACTGAGTGTTTTCCTTTTGAAGACCAAACAGAATGGTTCACTGGAGCTGTAAACCCTTATTCAAAGAAGTGTTGAATTTAACTTTCATTTTATCAGGGTTCTCCAGCTGCCACTCTTTCTGGATTTACTCTTAATGGTTCCACAAAGAACCCTACAACATCCGTGTTTAACATTACGTGTTCCAGATAGTACCATTTTCCAGGTGCACCCTGAGAATAAAGTGGTAATAAACACTCAGGTGAATGGGAAGTCATAGCTCAGGTGTTCTCGGTCTGCAGTGGTCATTATCTACAGTAAGAAATAATGATTTGATAACGGCGTGATTTTGTTTAATTACCCATCACAAAAAAAAAATTACAGTCTAGAATATGTATTCTTTTTAACAGAAAGAAAAAGAATATAATAAAAATCTGATTTTTATTTTATATAATATATATATTTATTTTGTATTTGATCCAATGAATTATTTGAAGTAAGTATTAAATCCCCCAACCAGCAAGAATTCTGATTCCCACACACCCAAATCAATCCTGTCCCTTAAAGAAAAGACTCCTAATATCAACTCATTCTGTGTATAAAAGGCACCAGTCACAGAATCAACCTTTTCCATTCAAACCTCTCCACCACCATGGACAAACCAAAGAGCTGTCAAAGGACATCAGGGACGAGATTGTAGACCTGCACAAGGCTGGAATGGGCTACAAGACCATCGGCAAGAAGCTTGGCGAGAAAGAGACCACTGTTGGCAGGATAATTCAAAAATGGAAGAAATACAAGAAAGTCAATAACCCTCGCTCTGGAGCTCCATACAAAATCTCACCTCATGGGGTAGGGATGATTTTAAGAAAAGTGAGGGATCAGCCCAGGATAACAGGAGCTTGTTAATGATCTCAAGGGAGCTGAGATCACAGTCACAGAGAAAAACATTGGTAAAACACCAATGAACACCATGAACAGGCCCATCTGACGTTTGCCGACAAACACCTAAATGATTCAGAGAAGGCTTGGGAGAATGTGATGTGGTCAGATCGAGCTCTTTGGAATCAACTCGACTCGCTTTTGGGCTGTTTCTCTGCTAAGGGAACGGGACGACGTCACCACATGAACTGGGTCATGCACTGTAGAATCTTGAATGAGAACCTTCTAGCCTCAGCCAAAACACTAAAGATGGGTCATGGACGGGTCTTTCAGCATGACTGTGGCCAAAAACATACTGCCAAGGCAGCAAGCTGATGGTCTTGTAGCCCATTCCAGCCTTGTGCAGCGCTACAATCTTGTCCCTAAAGTCCTTTGAATTGAAGAGGTTGATTCTGTGACTGGTGTCTTTTATACACATAACGAGTTGATATTAGGAGTTCTTTCTTAAAGGGACAGGACTAATTTGAGTGTGTGTGGGAGGCATAATTGTGGCTGGTTGGTACGGAATCAAATACTTATTTCGCTTGATCAAATACAAATTAATTTATAATAATAATAATTCTAATCTGTTCATTTCTTTATAATTGGGTAAATTTACAAAATCAGCATAGGATCAAATAATAATGTCCCACTCTGTACAAAAAGTGGTCGAAGAAAGGAACAGTGGTGAACCGGTGACAGGGTTATGGGTGGCCAAGGCTCAATAGTTCAATCCAACAGATGAGCTCTTGTAGCTCAAATTGCAATAGTCAATGCTGTTAATGCTCAACCAACACAATATTAGACAGGTGGGCATAATGTTATGCCTGGTCAGTTTATGTACTACATTCGGATCAAAGGTTCGATTTGTGAAAAAAAACACATGGTATGTCTCTTATTGGACATCGAAATGCTGAAATTTTTCAGTGCCAGCTGGCCAGAGCATAATCCCCCTACATTAACCCTCCAGCACGCCTTATTAATGCCAACAGTGATGGACGGAGCTTGTCACTGGAGTCATTATTTGCCTATTGCCTCTGCTTATAAACCTACTTCACTTGCCTCAGTCTAAATCCATCGACAAGATCTTTCTCTGAAAGACCCATACATTATTTCCTTTCCTTTGGCAGGCCATTTAGAAGTCGTGTCTAATCGGCTGAGCCACACCTGAACTGCATGCAAGCGTTTTGTACCACAATGCTAGATTTAATGAATATAAAATCTAATTATAGCAGTTTGCTCAGAACCCGGAGAAGTGCATAGAGGTGTTAGGATATTTAGGCCAAGGTCAGACGAGTCGTATGGGTTGTGTTTCATTTACGGAAGTTATCAATTATGGTGAATTATTGCAAATAAGTTATTTGCAGTCTTCATACACTGACTAAGGTTAGAATTTATATTAAACTTAAAATATTGTGTTAGTTAATATTGAGTCCATGTTTACGATGAGCAAACAGACAGAAAACAACTTGATGCACAGATTCCCCCTAAAAGACCTGATCACCAGAATCAAACAATTCAAAAATAGTCGGATTCATCAACAAGGATAATCAACGAAAATTGATCTAGACCCAATGTACTAGGAAACGTTTGTTTTCCATGACATGTATGCTCACCAGTTTTATTATCGAAAGCAAAAGTTTCGCCTGGAGCAATATCTCCAATTTTGTTTATTCTTTGCTCAACTCAGTATTTTTTGGAGTCTGTGAGCAGTTAGGGTTGTGTGTCAGTGCTGAGATTGGTGTGAGTTCAAGGACTTGCCTGAGAACTGCTTGAGCTTTGGGACTTGGCCCTTCACTCATACCCATATGCTTGGATTGGATTCGGTCTGATTTAAAAGTAAATCAATCTCTGCTAGTTCTCAAGTAAAAATATGAGTTATAAATAACCTAATGTTGAGAAGGTGATTTTCTTTCTTGCAGTATTTTGAAATTATTATATCACTCTGTAGGAGAACCCAATTAAACCCTGGCTGTGTTCTATAACAGACTGTGTGAAAGCTTGGCACTATAGCGGCCAGAGCAAATTTCTTGCCTACTTCAGATTTTGTCCAATCTTCAACTGATTTGTTGCACATCATCTTGACACCCTGCTGTCCATTTGTTTATTTAGACCTTTCATCCTATAATCAGAAAATTTTCACCACTTTCGTGGTCAAAATCATGAGTGAAAGTACAAATCACGCTTGAACTCTTTTGCCTAAAGCTGTCTTGTGATTGATAAGGCTACATTTGTTGCATGTCTTTTAATTCACAGCTTTTTGAATCTGTTTGCTTGGCCCTTGAAAATGACGCTTGCAAATAAAATTTTTCGTCCTCGTTTTCTTCTTCTAGTTAGGACTTCAGCCTATAGAACTTTCTAGTGAAAAATTGTGAAATCTGGCACATTCATCAGGAATTGTCTAAGGAACCATCTGACCAAGTTTGGGCCGAATGCTGCCAATGCTCTATTGCCACTATAGAGTCACATATTAGCCTAATTTATGCGTATGATTATGGATTATTTTATGCATCTTGCACCATCCATTTTAAACCCAGCATCAGCCAATAACCAGCCATTTTCTGAATCTCCCATGTTGCATAATGACATGAAACAAATCCAGCTCTGCATTGCCGTTCAATTCTGGAGAATGAGCTAAAATAATAATTACTACTATTCTGAACTTGAACACTTTCCACTATTAGGTCCAGGTTGCACAATATTACTAAACCCTGTTCCATTTGATGCTGGACTTCCTGCCTCATTAAGTGTATTATTAGTTCTGTGAAATGGGTTCCATGCTATTCTTTTTCTTCTTCTAATTCACTTGGTGCTCACTATCTCTGCGTTTGTCAGCTGTTCAGTCATTATCTGTGCACACATGCATTTCATCAGCATATATCCGTTCGGCATCCGAGAGACCAATGGCCGGTCGCACTAATATGGCTTCCTCTGCTTGGTCATTACACACAGATTGCTGGAATTTTATATTCACCCTTTTCATTATGAGCGATTAGCCTTCATTAGCTTGCCGGAGCGAGGTGTGAGGATGTGTTCTCAGGCAAACTCTTGTTTCAGTGCACACACACACACACACACACACACACACACACACACAGTGTGAACGAGTGTGGGATGTGACTGGCAAGTGTGTGTGTTTTGATGACCCTTGTCTGATTGTAGGCCAGTCAGAGGAGGTGTCACAGGAATGTGAAGAGTATTAAAGGTCCCTTTCCCCCCTCCTCAAACCGTGCCATGCATCATTAAATCATTATTCATGAGATGACTTTATGCATATTAAATGACAGTGTGACACGCAATATGAATTTCATATGGGACTGTAATAATGGCTTCGGGCCTTTGTGTTGGACTAGAGCGCAAATTTCATGAATTTTTCATGACTCTCGTTCCACCCTCATTTGCGCCGAAACACAAATCACGGCTTCCTACCAACAATTTAGATCTTGGCCTCTACTTATGAACCGCAAGGAGAGTTTGAAGAGAAATGACTCCACCCGCATGATGGATGTAAGTGCCTAACACAGCTGAAGCAAGCCGTTGAGAGTGTGTGCTTGACAGGGTGAGGTCAGGCGTTCGAATAGGTGGCAGAGATTAGTTGTGACAGTCATTTTACACCAAGTTAAGCATGGACCCTAGGCGCCAGGCATCTCCTTCTCTCTTTTTCCCAGTTTTCTCTCTCACGCTTTCTCTCACTCTGGCATCTCATTGGATGTGGTCCAGGGTTCACAAACGGCAGGTTGGCACACGATGACTCGTGCGCCTTCTTTCTTGGCACTAGGGAGGTGAGATCAGGCTTCCTCCTATACCACACACATACCAGATGTCTCCATAGGGTTGACATTACTGGTCGGTCATATCTGTCTTCATTCCTCTACTGAGGCACTTTTCTTCAAAATCACTTTGTTTTTTTTGTTTTATTTTTTTCTCCAAATATAACTGGCCTGTCAGAGTACCCCATTTTTAGCATTTTTTACTATCTTGGTGCTAGTGCTGGCCTTATTTCAAATCATTCTATGCTGGTGATAAAAAAAAAGCATTGTTTGCAGCTTCTAAACGGGAACCAAGAACCAGTGAACTTGAAGCATGTCGTTAAGGGGTTTCATGGATGATAAATAGAACCTTACAAACGGTATACCAAGCTAATGTTATGAAATAGAAATGCATTATGGGACAGTTCTACACCTTTAAATGGTTTTGACTTGTTCATCTGCAGTAACTATTGAATTTGCTATGAAGAACCCTCCAACAGAATCATTTCTGATCCGATAAGCCTTTAATTAAGAAGAATTAAGAAGCTTAAAACCCTTAAGTATTTGAAGAACCCTTGAGGTACCATTTAGGAGCTCTTTTTTCTATTAAACTGTTGAATTAATGGTAGGATTTTGAAATCTTTCTTTATTATTCTCTCATTTTCAGTTTATTGTACTCTGTCCTCATGCCAGACACACATGCCAGATGGGCTACCATGAGTATCCACCTGTCATTTATTTATTTTCTACCAACAAAGTGCCAGTGCTAGTCGTTTTTTCCATTCTGTGAATTCATTCAGCAACAACAGCAAGAAAGCATTACGCTTCCAAAAAGCTGTTAAGATTGTGGCAGGCAGTTGTGCTGGATTTTGTGCATAACAACCATGTTGGTCAAAAAACATGCAAATGTTACAGTACCGTGCATTGGAATATACAGCGGTTCTGCTTTTAACGTGGCAGAACTGTGAGCTGGTGCTTAAAACGTTGTTGTTTATTAAATTTGTTAAATTAAATTTTATAAATTGGTCAAATTTTCCACTTTATAGAATGTTTAAAAAAAACGAAATATCTTTTTTTTTTATTACACTAAAAATGTTTACACCTTTGGATCTATCAAGCAAAAAGATGGCATTGTACCAAGAACCCTTGAGCTGTGGAACATGGTAATTAAGCTAGATAGATCCATGTTTTATTTGTGGTAATGTTGTAACTACTGTCAAATAAATTACTGAAATCGCTCCTAATTGCAAAGAGCTCATTTACAGGTAGTCAAGTAGTTCATTAGCTATTTGAAATGACAAGTGGATATCTTTTTAAATCCTGGCATTGCTAATGAGGGAAAACCTTTGGGGTGTTCTAAGGTAAATTATTTTTGTTTTATTTTATTTTGGTTTATACCTATTTTACAATGTTAGAATTGCTTGGAAAAGTAATTGAATTATTAATTTTTTAATTTTTTATTTTATTATTTAAATACCTTACTTGTCTTTTTTTTTTAATAATTATTTTAGTTTCTTTTACTTTCCTTTTTCTCTATATTGCACATGTCCGTGATGGGTTGTATAGTTTTGGTTCTTTGTTTATACGTTTTCTCTGATTGCATCTCTCTGTCCTTGTTTTTCTGCTATATCTGTTTGATCTCTTGCTTGTCTGTGTCGCTGTTATTCATAACTCACACCTAGTTAATGATCTCTTGTAGCCTAGTCTCTCTCTCTCTCTCTCTCTCTCTCTTTCTCTCTCTCTCTTTATCTTTACCCGCTATCTTCTATTGTGTCCCTGCAAACCCTACTATGCAGCTATGCAAATGATCCGTCATTCAACTGCAAGGCGCACTGCCACATAACTGCAGAGACCTTATTGGGTTTGAAACCAGGGTTAAAATCTCCTATCTGGAGATCAGCCATGTTAATTATCAGCGCTTGCAATAAAGCAATCTGCTTCTCATCTCTATCCGTCGGTGCCTTAGTTCGAGCTGATTAGCGTCTTTATTATATAAATGAGCATAATCAGGGATGATCAGATTTAGTATCATGGCTAATAGTTCCGTAATCATTTAGCAGTCAGTATTTAGGTACGTGTTTTGATTGCATTTGGCGATCAGAGACTCGACGCTGAGTGGAGACGGATACAGCGAAGGCAGAGAGTGGCCATCCAGCTGTGTGCATGTGTATGTGTGTGTGAGGCAAGAAACAAGAAACCAAACAACGACCGTGTCAGAGTAAAGCCAGACACTGGCGCTTAGCATGCCCGGTGTGACTTCGGAGTCTTTGTGAAGAGTCATGTCCCTGTCTCTATGCCAGACAGCACACAAACATTTTTTCCCAGGCCTGCCATGCCGGCTTTCCATCAACCCTGCTCTCCAAATGATTGGCAGCAGGGGCAGCCAGAGACATTAGCATTTTCCCAGGCTGGAAGGAGACACTAA
This sequence comes from Silurus glanis, assembly GCA_014706435.1. Lineage (NCBI taxonomy): Eukaryota > Metazoa > Chordata > Actinopteri > Siluriformes > Siluridae > Silurus > Silurus glanis. Next base: position 2,646,635 of record JAAIIK010000133.1, on the reverse strand, counting down.
TCGAACCGGATTGAGGTGAGTGTGGACGGAATTAACAATGCCACGCTCTTATCGCAAGTCCTCCAATCCCAAACCCCGCCTCCTATATCTTTTATTTTCTCTTACTTAAAATGGTCACTTCTCCAGGAAAATGATGTTGATGTGTATTTTTAGTCTCAAACCTTCTAGGTCAGGCGATGACCATATTTTGGAATCTGCTGGACTCCTTTTTGCAGACCTTAAATGGTTCGTTCCTCTAGTTTAAAGGAAAAAAAAGAAAACAAGTCATAATCCTGCCAAGAAACTGGGCTTATTTTGCAAGAACTGTTCATCTTAGCCTAAAGACATCTCATTTCACTGAGAAATGACCTACAGTGGCTTAAACACAGTACATCCCCATCCAAAAAAAAAAGCATCTCATTTCTTTGGGTCATGTTGAATTTTGTCCAGTGTTCAAACCCTATTCTCATTTTCTGCACCATCGCTAGTGGATGCTCGGGTGTCTGCGGGGAGAGCAGATAGAGCTCGTCTCACCACCATCGCTGAACCACGGGGTGATAATTCACACTGGCGTTATCTGCAGCCCCTCTATCTTCACATACAATGGAGGCAGTGTGAATGCAGATAAGGTGTCATTGACTTACTGATGAATTGGATAAGCAGCATCAGCCAGACAGGCTCAGAGATATTGCACACAACACAGACTCTCAAATAGCATGTGAAAATCGCCCTTGTTAAAAAAAAAGCATTTGCTTTTAGTTTAATATATCTTTTAGTTTTTGAACTATACAACCTTACCAACAAGATAAATCATGGATGACAGTTCAACTCAACCTAACAAGACATTTAGGTAGGAAATGGTGTAACTATATTATATGCACAAAAAGTATTGGGATACCTGACTTTTCCAGTTTTTTTTCCAAACAGTTGGAGGCACACAATTGTATAGGACCTTTGGATGTGGTAGCATTAAATTCTAGCTTCACTTGAGCAGGATATTCAAACCTGTTCCAGCATGATAATGCCTCTGTACACAAAGTAAACTCTATGAAGATATGCTTTTTAGGGGTTGGAATGAAAGATCTTGAGTGGCCTGCTATAGAGCTCTGACCTTAACCCTATTGCACACCATGGGATGAGTTGGAACTGGAACTTTGACTGCACCCCAGGCTGCTCACCTCACATACAACCATTCCTGGCGTTACTTAAACTCTTATGTCTGACTGAGCACATATGTCTGGATTTTATTATAACAGCAAATAGGGATTAAATGTGGAATGGGGTGCTCAAAAAGGAGATATGAAGCCTTATGGTCAGGTGTCCAGAAACATTTGTTCATATAGTGTACAGTATTTGATATGTATGTATAATATTATACATATTATACAATGCTGGAATCTTAAGGAAAACATTGGCAATTTGCCAACATTATAATTAAATACAATTACACATATAATGATGTATAATAACTGTTTAGTTTCTTTTATTATTTATAATCTTTATATATATATATATATATATATATATATATATATATATATATAT
>JAAIIK010000133.1:2619933-2632585 GCA_014706435.1 Silurus glanis | reverse complement strand
CTCTCTCTCTCTCTCTCTCTCTCTCTCTCTCTCTCTCTCTCTCTCTCCCTCTCTCTCCACACATGCGATTAGATTTACGCTGGAAAGATTAAGCTCGTATTAACTCTCTCTCTGACACGCTCTACTGCTTTGATCCCACTGGCAGATCCTGAAAGCCAGGAGGATTTGAATCTGTAGAAAAGGCCCTTTCTGCCTGCTTAGTTCCTGATAAGACTACAAAGAAGCCCGAATCAGATTTAAACTTTTAATTGGCAACATAATACACAAACACGTCTGGGTGGATATACTGTAAGCTGCGCACATAGTCATAAATGAAAGGAAATTACTTTATGCGTGAAAGCATACAGGATCAATATCCTAATAATAGAGCAGCCAAACGCCTTAAAGAAAAATGGCATAGATGATGTGAGTGAAAAAAGACATTTGACCTTGAAACCCGTGTGTAAACTCAAGTGAACATGTGATTAGGGTTGCAAAGGGGTGGACAATTTTCTTAAACTTGCCAGAAACTTGCCATGGGAACTTTATATGGGAAATTGTGGAAATATTCAGAGTTGGAAACTTACAAGGAATTTATGGGAATTAATTAGAAATTTGGAAAAATATATATAAACTTGATCATATACAAAAATAAATATAAACTTTTCGTTTGGCCTTAAGCTAATGTGCATGAAGCTAAATAATACAGATTTAAAAAATAACATTTTTGACTTCGATTTAATTGTTAGTATAATTCTGTTGCACAGTAGCTTACACACAGCACAGGGAAGTTTTAAACATAAGTTTATGTAATATTTATATAATTTACGTAAATACTAGCAAATTCTTTTGCATTTTTTTGTGTGCAGGATTCAAGTAATGATGTGTTGTGTTATGGATGAATGCACAGTGCATGTACGGGGTGTGGCCTCAGTACCCCTGCAGTAAGTGTGCTGTGTACATGTGATTGATGAATGTGCAGGGTAGAGTTTTAACTGAAATTGCATTCGATCTGTTTGTTTGAACCAATTTTATACATGCATTTTATACCTGCAATTTTGTACATTTCCAGTTTATTCCCATTATCTCCTGTTAAGATACACTATAATGCAAAAAGCATTCGCTCATCTGCCTTTATAAGCAAATGAATTTGAGTAACACCCGATTCTTAATCCATAGGGTTTAATATGATGTTGGCTATTTGCAGATAGAACAGCTTCAACTCTTCTGGGAAGGCTTTCCACAGGGTTTAGGAGTGTGTTCATGGGAATTTTTGACCATTTTTCCAGTAGCGCATCTGTGAGGTCAGACGCTGATGTTGGATGAGAAGATCTGGATTGCAGTCTCCGCTCTAATTCATCCCAAAGGTGTTCTATCAGGTTGAGGTCAGAACTCAGTGCAGGCCAGCCAGGTTCTTTCACACCAAACTCACTCATCCATGTCTTTATGGACCTTGTTTTGTGCACTGGTGCGCATTCATGTAGGAACAGGAACGGGACGAAATGTCTTTGTATGCTGAAGCATTAACAGTCCTTTCACTGGAACTAAGGGACCGAAGCCCAACTCCTAAAAAACAAGCCCACATTATAATCCCCCCTCCATCAAACTTTACACTTGGCACAATGCAGTCAGACAAGTACCCTTCTCCTGGCAACTTCCAAACTCAGACTCGTCCAGACAGTGAAGTGTGATTCGTCACTCCAGAGAACACGTCTCCACTGCTCTAGAGTCCAGTAGCGGCGTGTTTTACACCACTGCATCCAACGCTTTACATTGCACTTGGTGATGTAAGGCTTGGATGCAGCTGCTCGACTATGGAAACCCATTCCATGAACCTCTCTACACACTGTTCTTGAGCTAATCTGAAGGCCACATGAAGCGTGGAGGTCTGTAGCTATTGACTCTGCAGAAAGTTGATGACCTCTGTGCACTATGTGTCTCAGCATCCGTTCACCCGCTCTGTGATTTTACATGGTCTAACACTTTGTGGTTGAGTTGCTGTCGTTCCCAATCACTTCCACTTTATGTTATAATACCACTAACAATTGACTGTGGAATATTTAATAGAGAGGAAATTTCACGACTGGACTTATTGCACAGGTGGCATCCTATCACGGTACCACGCTGAAGTTCACTGAGCTCCTGAGAGCGACCAATACTTTCACAAAGGTGCTTTATGTTTTGTAACCATGGAAGTGATTGGAACACCTGAATTCAATAATTTGGAAGGGTGAGTGAATACTTTTGACAATAAAGTGTATATTCCCGTTAACTTTGTTATGGAAAGTTTCCAACCCTACATGCGACACCATGTGACAGATATTTGATTGCATGAAGAGTGTTGCCACCGTACACGTCACTGGTTTGGTCCGGAGCTTGAGTTACTGACTGTTTGGAGTTTTGCTTGTTCTCTCCGTATTCGGTTCAGTTAATTTTTTTGTATAACAAAGAACACTGTCACAAAGCAGCTTTTAAAGAACCATGATGAGTGAGAAAGTGGTGAGGGCAAAATGAGGAGTGATGAGGAGGTTTGCCAAATGCAATAAATGCAGTTTTTGATATAGACTTCAAAGCTCTTTTGTAAGTCTTTGTATAAGGGCATCCATGAAATGCCACAAATATAAATGGAAATGTATCAACGCTTCACTCGAGTGCTTTTTAAGTTAACAGATTTGTATCTTGGACAAGCATATTTGGACTACACTAACCTTTAGCTTGAAACTATTTGAATAAGAAGAATATCTTATAAATAATCTACCCATTTCAAGTCACTTGCCAATACAAGATAATGTGGTATTGTGGGTATTTTCAAAAACACTGGCAGTCTCAAAAGAATTTTGAAAATACCTACAATATATTACCATAACCTCCTTACAGACTGACCTGCAAAGCCTGATTGTGTTTGCAGAGAAAAGGTGTTTCATGAGTTTGGAAAGTCATCATACAGTATATTGTGGGGAAAAAAGTATTAAAATGTTTAATAAAAACAATTAATTTTGTTTAGAAAAGAACTAATAAGACAGATAATAATTTTTTCGATATTATTCAAAAAACCTAGTGGTAAAAATTTGTTCGGTTTCACAACCTTAGTGCAGGACGTACCATAGAGCCAATTCGAAAAGTGTAAATGTCTAGAAAAAAAATGCTATTTGACATAGTTTTCTGAATGCTTTCTTTATGAATGTTGACATACCCTGAGTATCACATTTATTTCATTTATTACATGAACACAATCTAACAAATTGTGTTCATGTAAAATATGAAGCACAATTAAATATGTACAGTATATTCAAAGTATTTTATACAACTTTTTTTCTTATTATTAGTGTATTCTTTATTCTAAGAACATCCAAATTACATTATTTATAGTTTTCGAATGATTAAGGTTTGGATTAAACGCGACAATGTAAGTGGCCAGTAAAGTATGAAATCGCTCAATAATTATAATAGTTTTCATAATAGTCTGTCGTAATTTTAATGCCTTTAACCAAATTCGAAATGTGGTGACACTTTGGTTATGCTTCATGGGCCCCTATTGGTCACTGGATCCCAATTTTGCAACCCGGTATTTGTGAAGCACTGTATAAGTACGGTCAGAGAATATTTAACGATTTCCCATAGAAACACACCGTGCATGCTTGAGTGTGTGTGTGTGTGTGGTTTTTTGTTTTTTTTGTATCGCCTCATTTAAGTGGCATATTATGTGGAAACATACTGGGCTGAAAACCTAATGCCGTTATTTAAACCAAAAGCTTAATAAACAATAAATCAATCGGAGACATTGCTTATCTCGGTGCTGGCTCGATGTAGACTTATTGTGTTTCTGGCACTGATTTGGGTTTCTCTGTTGTACTTCAATACTTTGAGTCTCAGGCCGAACAGAATGTGCTTACGTTTCTTGGCTCGATATATTTGTGCGTGGCAGGATTTGTACATTTTAATGAGGTGCTTGGGTTATCAAGGCTCAAACACCCTTTTTAATCCCATAATGAAGCTGTTCTCTCGCTGCACTGCGTACCTCACGTTCTTGCTCTTGCACCAAATGAAATGTGAGAAACCGTGTGTATGTATGTGTGAGTGCCTGTGAGTGTTTGTGTGCAATTTTCTCATCTTGTATAATGTGCTGTTAAAAACGCATGTCCTTCACGGCATGGCTCCCATGTCATGTTTTCAGCTTATATTCCCCTCCCCTCCCCTCCCCTCCATTTTTTGTTGGCCGTTTGTTTTGCAGCTCTCTACGCCTTAACCAACAGCGTAATCGGGATAAGGTGCCAAGCCAAAGGTTAGCATCATACGTTTCCTTTTTGCAGTCATCTCTGACATTTTCTTTCTTTTTTTTTTTTTTTTATGTAAGGAGCCCATCCTCTGGATCCTCACTTCCTGTTTATTTATAGCTCTTACTCGTGCTCGGTGCACATGCTGATTTCCTGTGAACATTTTCCACCTGCTGCTGCCGCAGCCTCTGTTTGCACTGCTGTGCATGTGGAGCGGGATTCTGTCCAAATCAACACTGTCTGTTCTTAATAAGTCTCCAATATAAGGTTTTCTATCAAGTGAACAAAGGTTAGATGACGGATTCATAACGCACACATAAGCATTGCGTCCGTAAAATACAAGCGCATGAGGAAAAAAATCTCTTCGACATATGTATAATATTAATTAGAAATTTTCATAGCAACATATACATAGAGTAAATGTCACTGAAATTCAGCTCAAGTCCAGGGGAAAAAAATCAGTATGGCATAAATACAGCAAACAAATGTTACATACAATATGTGTGCAAAAGTATTTGGACACATGGCTGGAACATTATTACACACTGTCACATTATTACACCAGAGCAGTAAAATTCATTCTCGCTGAGTGCTGATGAGTGTTGTTTAATGTTGGTCTTCTCTATTTGTGTGCTATATTTACCAGTAATAACTCCTGAGCTAACGCTTTAGTTATATTTGTTTGTCTTGATTTATGATGCTGTCATATTTCAAAGCTTCTCAGGAGGGTGTTTAGGGCATAAGGCAGTCTGAGACTCTCACCAAGTGATTTAAGGACTGTGATCAAATCTTGAGACTTTAATAGAGTGACCTTTTGGACAGGACTCTTTAGAGTTATGTATGCTTTGACTGCATATATGTAGCTGAATTCTTAAATATAATTTTTCTACCTATCAGACACTTTACAGTGTGATTTACATTTTTTTGTTGCTTGCAATAATTCTGTTACATTCACATTTGTCTGCTTGGAAATGCAAGTTGTGATAACTCTACTCTAAACCTGCATTATAAGACTGTCATAAAGACATTATAAAAGTGCTTCTATTGCTGTCAGTTGTCTTGCAAGTTTGTTCTTATAGTCTAACCGCAGTATCTAGTTTTACTTAACGAGTGTGTTAAATTCACACGTTATGACGCAATGCTTTGATGTGCTTATGGTAACCGTATGTAATAATGCATAACAGGGTAAGTTCTCAGATGTGACCTAATATAAAGTGTATCCCGTTTGCTCATGAAATTTTACGCACTTCACTATGACATTTATAAATCTATAGAAGCTTCATAAAGGGCTTAATATGACATTTGTCATAGCGGTTATGCTGACCAGGGAGCCACTATTGATTATAGCATGAGGTAACCAAATAAATAATTAAATACATAAATCTTAACAGATTGTCTTAAAAATGTCAGGAATAGACTTCACTCTAGAATTATTCATTCAGATAATTTTAACGGTTGCATAAAATGTACATTACACACCATGTTTTTCACTTGTCCACCGAAATATTCAGCTTTACCTCTCCCCTAACAAAAATATATTTAATAATTGATGTCTTTCTATAGTTTTGATATATTTGATTTATTCATGCATTTATGTGTTTTTCCTCAGCAAAAAATTTCAGGAGGGGTTAAAATGATAAAAAAAAAAAAAAAAAAAAAAAAAACGACACTGTAATGACACTCATTTTCCAAAAACTTTATTCTCAATAAATATAGCTTTTATACTCATATATTTTTTTATACACATCTGCCTTCTCATTATCACCAAGAAGAAAACCAAAGTATTTATAGTTATTAGAACAATTAGAAGAAAATGCATAAACAGTTAAAATCACATAACACAATCAGAGCCATACTAAAGAAAGTTTTAAATAAATTTGAGGCGAATTGAACACATGAACTCACCAAAACAATGCTGTTATATTATGCATTAAATATTAATAGTGTGGTGTGCCAATCATTTGTATTAGTCTTTTGCAAAGCGCAGTGGACACCTCAGTAAAGGCAGTTGTGTGAATTCATTTTAAATGACACTATATACCTGTCTGGTGCGGTTAAGCCGTAACATTAACCGTCATACGTGCTGAACATCTTGTACGTGTCGTTCATCTTACTTAATACCATGGGTGCCAATGATTCTGCATTGTACAGAAATTAACAACGTGGAGCTTCAGGTACATTGAAGATCCATAGTGGACTATTCAAGCATTCAAGGTGCAGGCTTTGTAGATATTGTACTTCCTCATTTTTGAAATAGCAAGTCTTTGTTGTTATGCCTAGCCAACTTTCTCACATATCAACAGGCAAACCTGTTATAATGGTTGCCATGGTTACATCTCAGCGGGCATTAAGGCTTTATTCTTGACCGTTTTCGTTTTTTAAATTGAACATACCGTACCTTATAAATAATTCTGTTCGTCGAAAATCAGTCTTTCATTTATCGAATTGTCTAGTGTTGTATTTAGTGCTTTCACACTCTTAGACCCTGCAATAGTGACTCAGTATATGACCTCTTTTCGATGACATGGTTGAGTCAGATCTGGGACCCAAGGTTAAAGTAAACTGTTACCGGAGTTACATGGGTAGTGAAGCTTCAGAAAGTATGTGAGGCACTTGCAGAGACGTAGGAAGGTTTTGATGTGGTTAGTCTATACAGGGTATTTTCCTTGGCACCGTTTGCCTGAGGCTTGTGCGTGCCAAGAGCCGGCTTTTTTCCGAGCCATGCACCGAGGATAGGTTTCCTCTTAATCATAGCTCATTCCATAAGCTCTTTCTGCTCCTCCGGTGCTTACAAATATAACCTCATCACATGATCAGGTGGCACGTCCTACGGATTAATCCATGATTTCATCGGGTTTGATAGCTGCCCGTCGGACCAGATAAATCACTGACCTGGATAACGTTTCAATGTCGAAGCACAAGCGCTTGCTGTGTTTGGCTCTACCACCGAATGCGGTTTAACTCGAGAAAAGTTTGATCGAGTGACTTTTACAGTGCAGCTTTTAAAGCGATGTAAAGGTTGTGTTGTGATTGCTGAGGTGAAACGAATCTTATCGGTGGAGTGCTTTTGAACAAGCCGCAGATGGCGTGTCCGGTGTTTTCATTTCCAGAGCGTGCTCGCAAATTCTCGGTCTCTTAATCACTGACCAAATAATTACACAGCGGCAGTCGTTCACGCTTACAGCGTATCACTGTCGAACATAGCTCCAGGGTCTCAGGTTCAATCCTGAGCTCAGGTTACTATCCGTGTGGAGTTTCTGTTCTTTTGTGTCTGTATGGGTTCCCTCTGGGATTTTCCCGTTTCCTCCCATAAGTGCACAAACTGACAATGCTAAACTGCTGTGAATGGTTTCCTGTGATAAACTGGCATCCTATTCAGAATGTATCTGCTATGTGATCTGGTGCTAAAATATTTTGATAATGAGAAAAATTCCAGTGAAATAATGTAAATTAAACTTCATAAGAGAAAACATGACCCTGTTCCACTACAGTTTTGACATACGACTTATAATGGAAAAGTCCAGACTAATCAATATGCAGACTGCATAATATATTTAAATAGTCTACTTTATTTGTTCTGTTTATCGCCAGTACGAGTTTATGAATTGAAGCCCTTTATGAGACTTTATAAATAGAAAGGTAGCCTTCATTTATTTCTTTGTAGTTTAGCAGTGCGTTTAATTGTTGACTTTATCATTTATACTGTAAACTGTAAAATATAGCAGCTGGATTTGGGTGCATAAAAAATTTCTTTTTGTTACTTAGTTAGTTAATCCATTTGTTGATATTGTGATTTGTGGTGAGAGTAGGGAGCAAGTGGAGAAGAGCCTGGAGAGGTGGAGGTACATGCTGGAGAGAAGAGGAATGAAAGTCTGTAGGAGTGAGACAGAGTACATGTGTGTGAATGAGAGGGAGGGCAGTGGAGTGGTGCGCTTGCAGGGAGAAGAGGTGGAGAAGGTGGAGGAGTTCAGGTACCTGGGGTCAACAGTGCAAAGTAATGGAGAGTGTGTTAGAGAAGTGAAGAAAAGAGTGCAGGCAGGGTGGAGTGGGTGGAGAAGAGTGATAGCAGGAGTGATTTGTGATAGAAGAGTATCTGTGAGAGTGAGTGCAGAGGAGAGACATGGGGTATATTGATAGAAGAATGCTGAGGATGGAGCTGCCATGCAGGAGGGAAAGAGGAAGGCCAAGGAAATGGTTTATGGATGTATTGAGGGAAGACATGCATGTGATTCATTTGAAAGAGGCAGATGTAAAGGATCAAGGACGGATGATCATATTAGTAATGTCAAGAGCCTGAATGGAGTATCATTATATTATCTGTTTTTTTTTTTTTTTATCTATTCCTCCTTTATTATTATGAGTTACATATAAATCCAATTGAAACTCATTTAATAATTTAAATTATGTGTATCAAATGTCTTCAAGCAAGTAAAATTATTATTTTTTTAGCAGTTGCCTCTTATTCAGAACAACTTCCAATGATCTTATTTATGTAGCTGAGACACTGGGAGTTATGAGTCTTACTCAGGGGCCCAGCAGTGGCAGATTGGTGGTGCTGGGATTTGAACTCATTACCTTTTGATAAGAAGTTTAATGTCTTACTCAGTGAGCTTCCATCTCCCCAGACATTATGTTCATGTTCTGCCATGTCACTCACCCATGTACTTGGCAGCTATCATTTATCATTCAAATTTGAAAACGCTAAATGCATGCATATTGGAGCACTGAATCAATGGACACTGCCTGAAGTCATTACTGGCTTTTGGTGTTATCAGAAGTGTTGTTTGTTTTTGGATCCAATGCTGAATTCATGGACAGAACACCACTGTGAAGACGTTCATTTATCTGATTATTCAGACAGCTATCTTTGCTTGCTGTGTATGTGTGATCTTGTGTGATATTGTGTTTGTGTGTGTGTGTGTATTTGGGGCAGATGGAGGTGTCTGACATCCCTGTCCCTTATTGTCCCTGCTGTCTGTCTTTTTGTCCCCACACTGGGCATAATTAACACCTTTCAGAGCAGCATATTATGACAGACTTAATGAAGCTTTTAATGGAAATTAGTCCGACTTGGCTGGAGGCCGCCAAGCGAAACAGAGCTTTGAAAACGAAGCGGCTCGCTGTGGCTCGCGGCACCTTGATTGAAAAGAAAAGCATACGGTGGCTGGCAAGGGGGACCGCACAGAGCTCGCTTTATATATCTTCATATACTGACTTGGAGGTAGCAGCGCCTGAAATTTGCATTATGCCACTGTTTTCAGATTTGAGAAGCTGAGGAGCTTTATTTCCCCAGGTACAGCTCTGGGCTGGGCTGTGTCCCAATCCAAATGTTAGTTTGTAACGAGTCGTGAAGTTAAAGTGCAGAATAGCGTGCACTTGGTATGGCCTCGAGCCTAAAGGAAAACAGAACAGGGCAAATTATCGGAATTATTGAATTTATCACGGTGTAAAACAGCACATTTTCAAGTATTTCTTAAATAGTATATAAGCCAAAAGAAATCATTTACTGTAGATTTTTTGTACATGATGCAAGAATTTCCAGTAATGTTTTTAAAGGAAAACGTTTTTCAATTTAGAACTGTATTTTTTCCTTTATGAGCAAACCTGTTCACTGATGGACACTTGAATGCAAAAACTGATTTTATCTTTAAGCCATTCTAGCAAACTGTGTATATGAAATACAGTCCAAAATCCACCTTCATGGTTCTTGAGTTTAACAATAACCTCATGGATCTTTAGGCTGTTCATGTGGAACCACCCTCGGCAGCATGAGTGGGTTTTCAATTGACGAGAATTCCGTTTAGAGGTAGGGCGTTATAATGAGTCAGGCAGGTCCGTAAAGAAGAAGGGAACAGAATCAGTTCAATTTCAGTACAGAGAGAGAGAGAGAGAGAGAGAGAGAGAGAGAGAGAGAGAGAGAGGTAAGAAGGTGGGAGAGAGAAACATGGATTATTAGGTATCCTTATCGTTACATAAAAGTGAAGGTAATTTCTTAACTGTTAAAACTCAGATTTATGTTCTATTCTGTACAATATACATTTGATAACACTTTGATAACCTATTATCTTATTTGGAAGAAGTCTCCAGTGTCAGTCGGTGCTTTGTAACAGTTGAGCAGTCATTTTAAGGTTTCTGCCTTGGGCAAGTCTTTAGGACAGAGGACTTTCTTTGCAACAGGATCTTTTTTTCCTCTCTCTTTTATTACCTTAAAGTGGGAGGGAGGGAGGAAAGGAGGAAGGGAGAGAGAGAGAGAGAGAGAGCAAGTGTTTAAGCAGTAGTATGAAATATTTTCGTTTGCCCAACATAAAATCTAGTTATAAATAGATAACCAATTTTATGAATAAACTTGTATTTAATTAATGTTCAAAAAAATCTTATTTGTTTGGAAAATTGCTGTGGTGTAATTAGAAGAAGACACAATGGGTGAGAAGAGTAACTCTTCTTTATATCTGCCAGCATTGTAGCAGCCTGATAATAATTATTTTCTTCTTTCCTAAGCATTTCAACACTTTTATATTACAGGTCCAGGCTTATTATTCAGCTATTTGTCTTCAAGTATATTAATTAAGAATTTTTCTGCGTCTGGTGCGATTCGTGTCTTGTTTGTTTTGACCCTGTAATGGTTGTTTTTGTCTCACTTACCTTTTTTTTACTAAAGCTGTAATGCATGTAATGAATCAGAATATTGCTGTATGTGTGAGATTTGGTTGAATATAACTGACGCTTGTTTCGTCTGTATGGGAATCTCTTTAGCTCTGTGTCAGCATGGATGCAAGCATGGAGACTGTATCGGACCCAACAAGTGCAAGTGTCACCCTGGTTTTACAGGAAAGACCTGCAACCAAGGTAGGTGTTTTCAGCTTTAGCACTAAGACACACACACAGTACATCATGTATGACAGCATAACGAAAACTCATCACTCAGTAGTTTGCCCTGATGCCGTGCATTTTATATTTGGATAATAATAATTCCCAGTACGACATTTTGTATTCTTTCCCGTTCTATTTTTCCCTCCACTTCAGATTATCATGTCTCAGATGGCCAATAAGTCTCAGTTTGCACCCAGCTGTCACTCACTGCACTTTTTTTCTGCTGTGTATGATATAAAAGGCCTTATTCAGCAAAGCAGAGAAGAAGCAATAATGTCTAAACTTCCTCAGCCTTCAAGCGATACAATCTCAACCACTGGCCTCAGATACCTCGACCATGAATAAAGATAGTGCTTCAAAAGTAATTGTGCTGTAAGTGCTCTTAACATCAGGACACAGCATTGCAGATAACCTTTAAAAAAAAAAACTACTGGCCTAAGAGAGCAATGGGAGAAGGTGTAATTAAAAAAGAAGGGAAGTAGGAGGAAAACAAAACCCTTTAGGAATGTGGGCGCGAGTAATCTCACCTTGCAGCCTGACGCAGTTTCGTTTCGGTTCATTGTTAGGGTCGTGGTCAGGCCAAGACTCTGTGCAGAGGCTACGGAACTGATGGCTTCACCTGAATAGACAAGATAGTCATGGTACACTACATATTACAATAGAACTAACTGAATACCAAAGTCAATTAATTATTGTTGCATGACCAATTTTAGGTCACAGACAGAATTTCTAGAGAGTCAGATTTTGTTTTATGTAATTTGGTGCACGTTATGAAGGACATTCAAACTGTCAAGTGTATGAATATAAAAGCAGTGTCAAGATGTATTCAAGGTCGAGGTAAATGCACATTTTAAGCTTAGAAAGGAGTTGGTACTTTTACATATTCAGATTTCAGATGTTACTAGCGACTTACATAGACAGTCGTGCAGGAGTTGTCAAAAACAAACATATCTCAGTTGTGCACAAATCAAAATTTGGACTTGTGCCTATTCCACTTGTGTAATATTGACTCGAGCGAAGAGCAGAATCAAATCTGACACTGCTGACTGACAGTTTGATATTCATAAGTTCACAAATATGACCCTATTAATTCACTAATAACAGCATCAATTAACAGATCTTTTTTTTTTTTCTGATGTGTAAATATTAAAATGACATTGGAACTTAAGTCAATAACTATGAAACCCCTTGAGAATTCATTTTCATAGATCTTGCCTAAAATATATATAGACTAATCCCCGGCTTTACCGCGGTTCGAATCTCATGCCCCTGGTTTATCGCGGAATTGCATTTGCCACATAACCAATTTGTTTAGCTGATTTTCCCAGTCTCACACGGACAGCATGATAGACCAAAAAACTTTGATTTTATGGCTTAAAAACAAAACAAAAACATGTTTGGGGTGGCGTCCGTTTATCGCGGTTTTTGGTTTATCGCAAGCGGTTTTGGAACATAACCAAGGCGATAAATGGGGGATTACTGTAGATAGATAGATAGATAGATAGACAGACAGACAGACAGACAGACAG
>JAAIIK010000133.1:2599957-2614933 GCA_014706435.1 Silurus glanis | reverse complement strand
TATATATATATATATATATGCATGCTATAACGTATGACATCTTAGAGGTTCCATAATGTCTAACTGTAAATTGATATAACAAAGACATGTTTGTTAATAAATTTGACAAATAAAACACTTCTGGTTATTCAGTAAAGGAAATTCATGTTTGGGGTGGTAGGAGTGTAGCAAATGTAGCAAATGTATTAGTCCAGTTGTTGTACCATGATGTCACCAGTAGGCATTCCTGGTACTGGTTTCTCTCATCAGTGGATGGTGCAACTATTGTTGCACTTTTAACAACAAATCAAAATATGGCTTATATGAACTTGACTGTCTCCACTTCCATTGCTAGTCGCTTAAAGTTAAACATTATGCTAAACTTTGCTGTTACACACCCACATCTAGTGACCCCTGAATGCTATTGGAAATTTCCAGGTCTCATTGAAAATGGCACTTTGACGCTGTGAGTCACTGTATGTATGAAAATTATAGCTTAGCCTTGTTTTGTGTTAAGCCACACCACACTACTTGGTTGTTGATGATCCTATAACCGCATGTTTTTTCCTTCCTTTTTTCTTTTTCTGTTTTTCTCTACAGTATATTTGTTCTAACACTAATATCGCCTTCCTTCCCGCTCGATCTCTGTCTTATTGTCTACTCATTTAGCTGAGATTCTTCACACACCATTTGCAGTGAAAGGCTCTGTGCCTCGTGCTGTAATGCTGCTTTAATCTACCCTGCTCTTGTCTAATCTTTTTCTTGTTCTCCCCTATCCCTCTCCACATCTAACCAATACCCCCCACCCCCACTTTTTTCTTCTCCAAAGAAGACCTTTCTGCATCACGTTCTTTCTCATTTGTTCCCGCATGTGCTGTAGCCCCCAGCTCACTGACACTGGACGGCCGTTCCACCAATCCACATTCGTGACATTTACATTTTTGCTGTTTGCAGGCTTTGTTTTCCCAGAGGCAAGAAGGAACCAGCTGAGCTTCTAAAAAAATAAAAAAATAAATAAAAAAGGGAAAACAATTTTTTTCCCTCCCTTAGCACAATGTATTTGTAATACAGATTTGAAGGCTCGGTTTGATAAGGTGTAGTTTGGCCTAAGGTTTACCTGAAGGCCGAGTTCCTTACTGATTCTGGGGTTAATACAGAAATGGAAGAAAGAGCAATGAAAAAACCAAAGGGGAAAAGTGTAAACTGGGGTGTAGCAGAGTGCATGAAGGTTAAATTAACATTTTGCTATGTGTGCACATGCTTTTTGGTATCTTGCCATACAGAAATGCCGCACTAGTGAATTCAGTGCAAATAACAATGATGTATATGCCTTCTTCAGTGTTTACCATGTAAGGAATTATACCCAACATGGTGTGCTGTTAGAGACACCTGCATATTCCTTTTGTTTAAATGAACCAATTGATTTAATTTAATAGTATGAAGTTTTACTTTGACAAAACAAATATGCCAACCATATGAATGTACAGATGCTCGCACAAAAATTTAATGAAACGTTGAAACTTTATTTGCATAGAAATATTTTCCCTTAGTAGGAATACACCTTACACACTCTTCTGAACAGTCAGTTTCTTAAAAACTCAAATACTTTGCCATTTCTCTTCTAAAGCTTGCCAAAGGTCTTCTTCATTATTTGAATATTTCTTTCTTGTTGTATGGTGAAGTTGTTTTTGATTAGCTGCAGTCCAGATGGAATTGCATGGCATTGAAGTGTGAAATAGTAGCCATGTTGTTTAGTATTCCTTTCACAATTTAACCTTTATTTAACCTACATGTATATAATGAGTGGAAACTTGTGAAGTGGAACGTGACATAGTTACATGTATTTCATCCAAATCCTACTGTTTGTGCCTAAGGTGACAGTTTGGTGAAAATTCATACTTTTAAATGAGTTTGTTGCATATAAACAAAAGAAAGGATCGCAAAAATGACTAAAGACTAGATGTTTCCAAAATTTCCAAACATTACAACTATGATAAACAGTACGTTATCTAAAAAATGGAAAGTACAAGCAGAAACCTGTTAAAGAGACCTGAGACTGGAGACTCATTAGAGAAACCCTCATAATCATTGATAATGTGGGTTCTTTTTTTAAACTAAATGGTTTAGATCTATCATATTTTAGGCTTAAACTATCAGGACAGACATTAAATCACTTTAGGAATGAACGATCAAGTGCATTAATATAAACCAATCATTCAAATTATGCCAGTATAAAATATTCATTAGCACCTTCGGACACACAAAAGCAAACCATTTTCATACTTAATGAATGTAGTTTATGCATTTAATTAACCTGTAGTCCAAGTAATTTGCTAACCACACCTCCATTTGATTTCATTACCACTTTTTTAATTAGTACTAAGCATGTGGTGTTGATATGCACAAGACTTAAATATCTACTCTCCTTTGTTCATCCACCTGTAATGTTTTTTTTTGCCCTTAATTAGAATGGAGTCAGTTTGAAAAAATGATTGTGGATGATTCTGTGAAGAGTGAGATGGAGGATTTCTTCCTCCTTCTTTCTTTTGCCGTCCTTATTTTGACTTCTCTGACATTGTGAAGTTTGGGAAGCTTGTCAATTGTCAGGAAGTAAGAACATAAGACCAAAAAAATAAAAAAAATATTTCTCATCATGGGGGACAGGAAAAACATCAGACAGTAGGCTCTTGTTTTCACCTGACCTCATATGTTCCACAATATTTGCCATTTCGAGGGCATTTGCAGATGTTCAAACCTCATCTCCAGATATCATTTTGACATTTTGTGCCTTGTACTAAATGACTGTTTTTTGTAAGGTTTTTTTTTCCCCAGATATAAATTTCACAGTCCCAGGTAAAAGGTTGGCATGTAATAATATAAGTGGTTGTGTAAATTTATTTAGCTGTTCAGGAAAATTTTTCTTTTTCTTTTCTCATAAAAACTCATTTAGAAACTTAGCAAACATGTTCAACAAAAGGATTTCAATGGGTCTTTTTTATGAAGACATTTGGTTATAACCCAGTCTTTCACATAACAGCATAACAGATTATCATTGAAAAAAAAAACAAAAACGTTTACCCTATTTATGCAGGTTGACATATAATGTAAATTGTATCAGTTATTGTTAATTATTTTTACATATTAAGAAAATGTGAATCCAACTATAAAATCTTGGCACCATTATTTTGCCTGCTTCTCCAAGTTTTATCAAATCCTTTTCTCTTTTTTATGATAAAATCCGTGTGTGGAAAATCATTCTGAAAGCACAGACTGGGCAAAGTATGAAAACTGTCAATGTAAATCTGTCTGGAGGAGTAAATAAAATGCACCCTCACAGAAAGATGAAATTTTTTTTTTACTGACAGTGCCCTACCAGTGACCCTACATTAGTTCCAATTGCTGTTTATGCATTCAACAACATTAGCACATGTCTCTATTTAAATTGGTGGCACCTGTCAAAAGTAGCAGTCATGCCATGCCACAGAACGCATTCCAGGAATAACCCAAAGCTAAAGATGGCGCCATTCTCTCTCTGCCGAGCCACACTGCAAGCTGCTCATACGCCTGCCAGCCGGATCTTCTTTCACTGTGGGGCAAATTAGACTCCGCGCACAAAAAACCCGCAGTTCTAACCTACAGTATGAAGAGGAAAGTGATACATAGTTACCCCCTGTTGACCTCTTGCTGGACGTCCAAGACTGAGCGTGGAATCGGTTTTCACCTTCATGTACTGTATGTTGGCTAGAATTCATTGTATTCCTGTCATGCACACCCTAGCCTGGCAGGCTGTGATTAATTTCTGGGCTTTGTTGACTTTTCTGTGTGCCTTGCAAGCGTTCTGGCAGGTGCTCGACTCGAGGCAATCCATTGAATCAGAACTCGCCATATCACAGCGTCTAATAATATTTTTGAAAAGACCAGAGGTTGCTGGCATTTAGCATCACAGAGAGACGTCGGACGATAAACACTGTGTCTATATGTAAGTGTGGGTGGTGATAAAAAACCTATATTGCAAAGTAATAACCAGGAAAAGAGTTCTTAAAGGCTTGAAGGTGGGCCTGTTATAACACAGATCTTTGATCTTTCCTCCCACAAACCCACAGCTTGAAGGGGATTGACCTCTGAACTGTGACCGCTGGCTAATTCTCCTAACAACACCACCCGCACACATCACAAGGTTTTCTGTCTGGATGCCTTAACTCGTCTTTTTCTCTTTTCCCTTCCCTGCAGATCTGAACGAGTGTGGCCTGAAGCCTCGACCCTGTAAACACAGGTGCATGAACACATACGGCAGCTACAAGTGCTACTGCCTCAACGGCTACATGCTTCAGCCTGACGGGACCTGCGGAAGTGAGTCGCGGCTTCGCTTTTGCTCGTTTAGCCCTCAGCTATCCAGCTGGCATGTAGCTCTACTTTCATGCACTAACACCAGCACCGTGCATCAGTGCTTTCGCCAGTCATGCGTGCGTACCGTCACAGATGGAAATGGCATTGCGCAAAGGCTGAACCCTAATGAGCAGATGCTGTTTTTGCGCTAGACGGATTTGACTACATGCACAGATGCCTGATGCATGTTAATTCGCCAGCAAATTCATCAATGCAGCTTAATTAACAAGCTCAAGGGCCAAAGGTAAATGTGGAATACCGGGAATAAATAAATGAGAAAAAATAATTTTTTAACTAATTATTTACCTTTACACAACTAGTGCAGGTGAACGTAGTTTTTCTTTTACGTTCTTGGAGAAAGTAATTCAATCAAGCATCGCTTTTCAAAAAATCATATGTTCAGTTTCGTGATTTTCAAAAGTCCGTCTGCCTAAAACAGTCACCACTGCTGGAAATATTTCCTAATGGGAATTTATTGAAATTTCTATCGTTATACATTTGCAATCATTAAGACAGTTAATTGTCTTAATGAATTCAAATAGATTCACTTTCAGAGCCAGGATTTTTAATGCTGATTTGCTGTATCTTAATGTTCAACCTAGAAAACTTTTTTTGCACAAAGGATTCTTCGAAATCCATTAGCCAATTAGGTCAACATTATACCAAAAGTATTGACCTCCTTTATTATATTTTTAAGAAATAACCAATCTAGAATTAGTAACATTGAACTAGTAAGATTCTAGAGAAACCTTTAGGAAAATAAAAAAAAAAAATAAAGATTTCACACCTTTATCACAATTAGAAAAGAGAAATGTGTAAATAGCTTCCAAATCTTTACAAATTTTCAGCGACCCTAATTTGCACAGCAGACTATTCAAAATTTCTGCTGCTCCACTTCCCAGTAGTGTAAATTATTTTTCCATCAATGTATGTTCTTTTCCTTTTCCATTGTAAGCTACTATGATTGCATTTTCTTCTCCGGAGACTTTTTTTTTTCTGGTAGTCACCCTATCATCTTGGGGCATGGTTAGCTCCTGTAAAGGGCTTTACAATGACTCAAATGAAAAATGAGAGCGAAATTGAGAAGTGTGAACTTCAACCCTGCTAGTAAATCCTGATTCTTCTAGCTGGCCCTGAGCGATTCTCGCTGTGCCGAAAAAGCTGTGCCTGTGCTTGCCTCAAGTTAACCACTAAAAAGGTTCAATATGCCTTTCTTCCAGATGGCCCATACTACTGCAAACATGCTTGTATCATTGCGCTTATCAAAGTGTGCAGCAAGGGTTGGGGCTTTTTTTGAAGATGCGTCAGATGTGGTTGCCTAGATGTCAGTCTTAAATGATTCATATCCTTGATCCATCAGGCACTCCAAATGTTTTTGAAGTGAAGATAGTTAATTGTTAAGGTTCTTGTTCGGGATGAGATATGCAAGTGGATTTAAAGAATGCTTTAACAATGAGGCTTTTTGAATTCCAGATATGATTATTTATCAAAAAACTCATGCTTTTTCACCCGGATAGAGGAAGTGACATCATAGTTTTCATGACAATATTCAGAATGGATCTCTCTAAAATATGCAAGATAAATGGGTTACGTTCCAAATGGTTAACAAAGAAGTCAAAGAAAAGTCAACCAAGTGTAATAGAAAGGTGTTGGTGTAGAAAGACATTCACCATTGGTCACAATCTTCAAGGCTTTTCGAAGATTCTCCAAATCTCTGGAAGTGTATTGGAGAATTGTGCTCCATTCTTTCCAAAGGTATTCCTGCTGATGCTTTGATGATACTAATAAAGAGCAAACACCTGGCTCCTAAATCTTCCATAGATGTTCAGTCATGTTGAGATGTTTTGACTTTACAGTAAGTCATTTTCATCCACAATAAACCAACAAGATCTCTTGAGCTGTGGACTAGGGCCACTCGCTTCAGGATGGAAATTGTCACTTTCCAAGGTGACAAGTATAGCCAATCCATACCAGGTTTTCCTTTAATTCGTCACCAAATTATTTTATTTCCGCAAATGTATAATTTAAAAACCAATCCAAAACCAGAGCAGTAGGGTTGGGAGGCTGGAAAGGAATTGATCCTTTCTTATTTGCATAATCAGCTATATATCCTTGCCTTCTTCATGCGGTTAAATGTGTAGAGATGCTTCCAGGTTGTATTCATTATTCAAAGTAGATTATTTTTGAATATCCTACGGGCTTAAATCATTCCCTGAAGTCTGGAGGTCTTCGTGTAAATCTTCACTTTGTCAGTTTAAGTACATAGTCATTTTGTTTGGCATGAGTGATGGCACCACCTTGTACTTTGTTACTATACAACTGCTGAAGTTTCGCTCTAAACGAGCCCATTTGTAGCCCTGCTGACATTTTCACAGCTATTCATATTTGGCTGGTAGGCATAATAAGCAATTTCATTTCCCTGTTATTTTGAAAAGAGCAGGTTGAACCCATAGATGACCTCGTAGTGATGCGGAGTAGAGAATGAAGCTTTTTTTTTCTCCTCAGCTCACTGTTGGAGATGGTGAGGTAATAATATGAGGTTATCTTCTCCAGTAGTCTTTTGCTTCAGGGTCAGACAGACCCACTTAGAGAGTTCCTCGTAGACGGCTCTGAAAGCCAAATGACGAGGCAGCTTGTTCTGGACCTTGTGGTATGAACCTATGCATTCGGTATGTTTGGATTCTTGCTCTAATGTGTCTTGTTTTTATTCATGCCTGAAGCATTATTGATTTGCACATCATCCTGGGCAACGTTCAGGTTGCTATACTTCTCTATACTTAAGTGGTACTAATGCTCTGTGATTTGAAAAGATTTAGATGCAAAAAGAGAAGGAGCTTTAGATCTGTAATAGCAGTGTGGATTAGAAACATCAGTAAACTTTTAAAAATCGAAATGTAATTATACCATTAAAATAAAACAATTCCAGAACCCCGGCTGTGGCTTCAAACCACTGGATTTTTTTTTTCTTCAAATTTTTGTACACATTTTCTTGTTCTTTTAAATTTTGAAATGTGATGCAATACATGAGAATAACAATCAGATTAACTGTTCAGGAGAAAACATGGTCATTATCCTACAAAATGACACTTACATTTGTTTACTATGGAAAAACACAAGCCTTTTTTTTTTTTGTAACCATACTATTCTTAAAACTAAAATGGTAATAATGGTGAATTAAAATAGTTTATTTTAATTAGTTTAGTGCAACGAGGTTTGCCCTATAATGAAATATATGCATTTTCTCTCTACAGAGCTAATGTTGTGTCTTTAAGTTCTGTACTGGTGCTACAGGCTAAGCACAGAAGATAAACCAAGGAAGCCATGTTGAGATAATATCACAGTGCTTTTTCAAAAACCAAACAAAAAACAAAGGATGTGTAATTCAACACAGAACTGGAAATAAGACGTACTATTGTACCAATTGTTCCAATTCGATTTGTATTTGCATTTTTTTTGCTGGTGTATCCAGCTAGTTTTTCATGCTAGCTGTGTGTTTATGAGCTTTATTTATTAGCAACATGAAAGAGATTAAAGAGACTTGAACCTGCCACGTCATGATTAACTGACTAGCATTGAACTAAAAGACAAAAAAAATAAAAATCTCTTTGTATTTTTAATAAAATGTCATGAAAAATATCTAAAAAGATTTGAATGCATGTTAAAGAGAATCTGCTAGTCATGGTTTGTTGTCACTCTTCTAACGTTTGCTGTAATGATTATGTCCCCTTGTTTTCTTTCTCTCGTTTTTTTTTTTTTTTGTGGTGTCTCAGATGCACGGACATGCAGTATGGCTAACTGCCAGTACGGCTGTGAGGTGATGAAAGGGGAAGTTCGATGCCAGTGTCCATCTCCCGGCCTACAGCTCGCCCCAGATGGCAGGACATGCGTGGGTACGGCTGCTTGCTGTGAGATGAACAAACTCTGCTACTTTCCTCTGAATTCAAAAGCACTCTTGTACAAAGAAGCACAACATTGAGAGGCTTTGCCTTTACCTCCTTCTCTCTTTGACTCTGATTTGTAGGTTGCTAATCAAACACAGGAGACTTTTGTTGCCCTTTTTGTTGTTGTTGTTGTTGTTGTGCTTGTGGTGAAAGATGACAGAGTTTTGAAATTCGAATAGCTGCAAATAAGTACACAGATTCTCTTGTAGTGCTCTGCTCCTGTGCGATTCCAGCAGCTCTTGACAACCACACAATGAACTCTTTTTTTCCCCTCTCCGATGCTCTAATTACTGTGCAAGTGCTTAGAGATTGCATAGTGGCATTCGTTAATGACCATATTAATGCCTGTCCGCAGGTGCAGGGACGTTAAAGCAGTTCACGTCCTTTCCTCCTCGGGTTTAGACTTGTCTCCCTGTGCACAATAAATCACAGCTGGGAATAGAAACAAATTGTTGCAGTTAACCTGTGTCACGTTTTAAAGATATGCTTGTGTTACAGCAGAAGGGTTCAGTCGTATTTCTGTGGTCCACTTTTTTAGCCCCTGTGTTTCACCGTCGGGAGAGAAGGCGAGTGTCTCGAACAAAAGCCTATTAATCACAAAGGGGTCGTCAGTGGTGTTTCAGAGGCACTAGTGTTCCAGGGTTGTAATTTTTTTAAAAGCCTATGGGACAGAGCTACAACAATGCAAGATGTCGAGACATCAACAAGACAAAAGGGCCAAAGGTACCGGAAGCTGTTGGTCATCAAATCCACAGAGTTGTAATCTTGCATCATCAGTGGTAAACAGTAAGGAAGTAAACGTAATGTGTTAATGTACTTAAGAGCTTTTTTTGTGTATCTCTACTTTTTTCCCCACGCTTTGAACCCCGCGGCTTAAACAACGAAGCGGCTAATATAACATAACATTAGACCAATGAAATTTCCAAACGGAAACGAAACAACGCACCTCACCTGTGTTCTGAGCTGCACGGCATCGGGAGAAAAAACTTCCACCGGTGTTGATTTTTAAATGCACGACGATGACAAAAGATAAACTCCCCAGAGAAATACAGTGGTACCGTGACCTACGAGTTTAATTCCTTCGTACGGCCGAGCTCGTATCTCAATTTGCTCACACATCAAATCAGTTTTCCAGATTGAAAATACTTAAAATGGCATTAATCCGTTCCAACCCTCAAAATGACAAAATGACGTTTTTATGTTTCATGTTATTATTGGAAAATACATTTCTAAATAACAAATCTTGTATAAAAACATAATAGAAAGAGAATGTAAAGATATAATAAGGTTTTATTCAGTGTATTTTGAGCTAACGAAAACGCCGGTGGTGTGTGTGTGTGTGTGTGTGTGTGTGTGTGTGTGTGTGTGTGTGTGTGGAGGGGGGGTAGAGGCGATAAGCGGAGGCGGAGGGAAAACTCGTTTTTTACTATCACTCCTGTACACTACGTATCCCTAAACTTTAACATTTTTACTTTTTCTTCTTTGCTTATCCTAATTTTTGTCACAGTCTTCGCTTTCTGGCTTCGCTTCACCATCTAGCAGCGGCGTCTCGAGCTCGTACCTCAATTTTTTGCTCGCGTAACAAAGCAAAAATATCGACCGATTGACCGCTCGTACCTCGGAAAACTCGCACATTAATGCACTCGTAGGTCAAGGTACCACTGTAGTTGTGAAAGGAAGGAGGAAGACAGTGAACAATGACTTACTTGGTCGGCTACTGTTTAGATACAAGCCGTTGTAACGCGTTGAGTCTGGGTGAAGGGATAGCTCACTAAAACTCCAGTTGCAACAGAAATCATATAAGCACAAACAGGTTTCCAAAACTCGTGCTTTTTTATTTTTCTTGGTAACAGCGTTATGGGTTAGTCAAAGAAACTTAGAAATGAGCATCAGAAAATAAAAAGGACATAATCCTCAGTCTTACACACACGCAGTAATACCGGGAGAATGCAGTGGCAGTCTATTCCCAAAATACCGCTATGCTCCTAATAGAAGCGCAACATATTGCATTTAGTGTCTTTCGTTAAAGCCTGTGTAAAGTTCATTAGTTTCAGTGTAGACAGGTGCGGCTTATAGACAGGTGCGGCTTATTTATGTTAAAAATAAAAATCTTTGTCAAATTCAGTGGGTGCGGCTTATATATGGGTGCGCTTTATAGTCCGGAAATTACGGTATTTCCATTTTGGGAGATTTTAACTTCACTACATTTCAAAGTCAAATATCTGACTTTTACCCAACTACATTTTGCAAAATCAAGTTTTTAACTCGTTTTTAAATGGCACTTGGTGGTGTCTATTTATTACAAACATGTCAGCATTTCAACAGCAAACAGTACATTTTGAGAGTGATAAATAATGGAAGCACCTCTAAATTGCCACAACACTCGTGGCCTTATTTGCGCTATTTTTAGAATTCGTTGAAAAGGTTTTGGGCTCATGATAATTGTAATAGATTTCAATCAGTGTTTGACTCATTAATATAATTCTATGAATAGATCGGTGTGCTGAGAGTAACATTAGAGTCTTTTCACATGAACTGAGTTGATAAAGCAACAGTCTTGTGACAAAATGATAATAGGAACATTATACTGATAATAAATCATAGTACATTTGATGGCAAAAATGTTTGTATTTTTACTCAAGTGGAAGTTCAAAGGGAGAACTTTTAGTTTACTGAAGTAATATTCAACACAGTCTCACGGCATTTCGTGATATAGTCACAACTTTAATCTACTGATTCGTGTTCATGGACACGAATTTCCCACTTTTTTTTTCGTGTCACTCAGCATGACTGCCTCCGTCTTCATAACAACGGAGGCAGAGGATCATGGGTAATGCTGACAGAGAGGCTAAAGGTAATCTTTTTTCCCCATTTTTATCAGAAAATAGGGCATAAAATAAATGGTTAGGGTAAGGGTAAGGGTTATACTGTAATAAATGTGTGTGTCTCTAATTAAGCAGTCTCCTTAATTAACCAGGAGAATATATTTACTGCATTTTGAATTGAAGGAACCACTAACGATGGTTTATAACAGCGAGTAGTTTACCAGTAAATAAAGCAGTAAAAACAAGGATAGAATCTTCTGCTTAAATGCTGGGTAATGGCGCTTGAAGATTAAAAAAATCAATAACAAACAAGAAAAAAACAATACAGTTTCTGTGGTATCCAGTGGCAGAAAGAAAACTTTGGCGGATGCATTAAAAATACATCCTATCAAAATACATTACATAGAAAGTCGTCCTCGCTGACACGAAAACAGAGGGAAAATTGTGTCTATGAAAACGAATCAATAGATGTACGAATTCGAAATGCCGTAAGACTGGGCTTTAATATTTTACCGAGTATATCTCTACTTTAACTCAACAATGGTTTGTGTACTTCGTCTAACACTGTGCATCATTGGGTTATTGCCTTGTGAATTTCAGCTATATCTATGGAATTCTTTCAGGATGTAACTACTCCATGCATCAGTCATATCTTGGAAAAGAGTATCCGTTCTATGATGACATGAATGAAGAGCCTTTTGATTTACGATTCCCGCAAGTCCAATTTTTTTTTTCCCCCAAGACGATTTCTTAGAATGACTAATAGCGTCATGTGACGTGTTTTGTTCCTCGTCTGACTGAGCAATCAGTCAAATGTGTTTGTCTGAAAAAAGAGGAGGTAAAAAGGAAATCATCCTAATTGTGTGATTATGGAATCAAGTGCTGCTCAGGCAAGCTGAAACTCCAGCCTGGAGTGTTTTGGACAAGGACAGGAATGATTGATGATGCATTGTTGCCTGTCTCTCTCTCTCTCTCTCATACATACATACTGAGTCAGCACAGAGCATTTTTCACTTCTACACCCAAGCGTGAAATATCCCGCCCAATGTTTATTCTGCATTACCCTGTGCATAAATTCAATTCTTCTGAAAATGAAGGACAAGGTTACATGAAATATATTCCTAGACTATGACACACAGACACACAGACTGATCTACTGAAGCTTTCTATCTAGATTAGTCTATAATCCACCAGTCCAAACAGTCTGGGGAGGTTACACCAGTCAGAACTAGAGGAAGGATGGTGAGAAGTCTCTGAAAGAATGACTCAAAAAGGCTGCTTGTTTTTTCAGACGTGGACGAGTGCGCCACAGGCCGCAGCGTTTGCCCACGCTTCCGAAAGTGCATCAACACATTCGGGAGTTACATCTGCAAGTGTCACGATGGCTTCGACCTGCAGTACATCAACGGCAAATACCAGTGTTTAGGTAAGCGCAAGGACACAAGTATGCTGTGTAACATGAAATATTGAAGGTGCATTACATTTTTAAGATCTGTAAACATCTGGACTCAATGTGCATGAGGATTACAGTGCTAATGTATAAGCAGGTACAGTGGATATTAAAGATGTTATTTTAAGTGAGTTTTTGATTAAATTCTTGTGGAGGTGGTATTTCAGCAGGTAAGGCTTTGGGTTACTGATCAGAAGGTTGGGGGTTCAAGCTCTGATATGGACAAGCTGCCACTCTTGGGGCCCTTGAGCACAGCCCTTAACCCTCAGTGCTCCAGTGGTGATGTATCATGGCTGAACCAGGTCCTAACATCACTGGGATATGCGAAGAAAAAATTTCACTGTGCTGTAAAGTACATGTGACAAGTATAAAGCAGCTTTCTTTCTTTTCACCTTTTTTTCTTTTAAAATTATTTATAGAAATGTTTCAGGGAAAGATGCAATGAAACAAGGAACTGTTATAGGGCTGTTATTCTTCACTGCAATTTCTTTAGTTGTTATAGAAAGGTAGTTGATTTTGGGGACAAGTATCCATACCATGTACCACGTATGTGAGCTGCACATTCACAGACGCAGTACTTTACACAGTAATTGTTGCATAATCAGTTGAACAAAAGCATAATTCAGTATTAATCTGTAGTTTCCCTCGTGATGTATATGATTGGACCACAGACAGGAACAATTCTTTGACTCTAAAATGAAAGGGCTTGGTGAACAAATGAGCAGCACGATTTCATGAAATAGCAATAGATGAAAGCATGTTCAGCATGTCATTGTGACCAGTAGGGGGCGTTTGCAAAAATTTGTTGCATAGCATCAGGTCTCGTTTCTGAATCTCGGTTCCAAGATTTGTAAATAAATTTGTAGGTCCAAGATGGCAGAAAATCTATTTACAGTAGGCCCCAAGGTGTTGCACGACCACTGACCCAAATTTGATCATAAAGTTTCTTAGGCCGTTCCCAGTCATTCATGCAAATTTCACAACATTTTACTGGATCTATAGGCTGCCATAGACAACCTATCTAGAAAAAAAGAAGGAAAAGAAAAGGTACCTAGCCCATTTATAATAATAATAATGATTCCTTTTGAATCAGTGATAGAAAACTGTGTATACGCATTTACAGACAAAATTCCCCATTAGCTATATTAAGGTCTTTAAGGTCTAGCACAAAACAAAAGATGTATATGGCAGGCATAGTAGCCTTGGCTGATCGATTTAAGTTGAAGTACAGTGTGACGCTTACGTCAATCTCGTCCCCACATAATTTCACAAGCCCTGAAGAACAGTGCATGTTCTTTTGAACACACTTTTATTGTACTGTATCAAAAACTAATTTGGGCACTGCAATGTAGCAGATCCCATGAAACAGATGGCCTGAAGGAGACAGCACACAGCAACATCCCCAGTACTGAATTAACACTTATGGAGTTTGTGTAAGTCAGGATGGAGACAAAGGAACATTGTAAACACTTCAGGATTTTTGTTGTGTACTTGGGCATTTGGAAAATCTCTAGGTGGCCGTATTTGATTCTAAAATATCATTATCATTTTAAATACGTTAAACCAATTTAATTAATCTTGTCAAGATCTATTTATTCATATGATCCAGCTCTAGTTCTTTTTTCTGGTCAAATAGAACTCTGTACTGTGGATCTTAATGATTTTAATAAAGATTCCAGTGCTTATTAGGAATAATTATTTGCCCAAAGCAACTACAAATACACATATCCTATTAGCATTAGCACCTAGTTTGGTATATGGTTTTTAATGTACTTATACGTGCAGTGTCTCTGATGGTAAAGCCTGATGGTGTAATTCTTTCAGACATCGATGAGTGCTTGACTGGGCAGCACCAGTGTAGTGCATTCTCCACCTGCTACAACACACCAGGCTCCTTCAAGTGCAAGTGCAAGGACGGTTTCCGAGGGGGAACGGGTCACGAGTGCAAACGTGAGTACAGAGCAGACGGAAACGTTACACCATTCACCTCAGAAGCAGTGTGTTCGTTTTAGCTGTTCAGTGCTTTTGTTGAAATGTTACGTTATTTATTAAATATTGTGTTGTTCATTTACAAAAAAACAGACAAAAACACTGTTCAGGACAGAAATATTGTTGGATTTTGTAGCCCAATAAGGTGAACACCATTTAAATTACAGATAAAATTATATAAAATACATTAAAATTGTTGTTGTAATGAAATCTGTAAAGTTTCAAATATAAATATTCGAATATATTACAAATTAAGAAATAGCCAAGTACTAAAAATAGTTTTAAATGTAATGCTTGAGTTTTTTTTTTTAGTTTTTTTTTAATGTAGGTTGTTTTTTTTAGCATCACATACAAACATCGAGACAGAATCATACACTCAGATAAAATATGGCCTTCTTTATCATAA
>JAAIIK010000133.1:2586821-2599557 GCA_014706435.1 Silurus glanis | reverse complement strand
ATTATTGTTTAATATTGTAATTAGACATAAGAAGGAACATTCAAGAAAGCAGGTTGATTAGAAAAAGATTTAATGATATATATATATATATTTATATATTTATATAATATAAAATTCAGTGTTTTATTTAAATCTTCCATTACTCTTTCTTATGTTCTTTGGCATGAATTTATATATTTATTACAGAGTAACGGAGGGAAAATTAGATTCTATTGATTGTTGGTAGTCAGTGCTGTATACGTCTAACATACACTATATTTCCAAAAGTATTGGGTCACCTGACCTTTCCTGCTATATGTGGTTCTTTTCCAAACTGTTACCACAAAGCTGGAGGCACTCAATTGTGTAATACGTCTTTAGATGTGCTATAATACAATTTTGCATTCACTTGAACTTGGAATCCCAAACCTTGAAGATCTGCTTTACATGCTTTGGAGAGGAAGCTCTTGAGTGGCCTGCTATAGAGCTCTGATCTCATCCCTACTGAACACCTTTGGGATGAATTGGAACGCTGACTGCACCCCAGGCCTCCTCACCTACATCAGTACCTGACTCTTGTAATACCCTTGTGGCTGATGAACACAAATATCCATAAGCTCACTCCAAAATCTAGTGGAACATCTTCCTAGAAGAGTGGAGGCAATTATAAGAGCAAATTGGGAATACATGTAGAACACGATGCTCAAAAATCACATACAATACCATACTTATGAGCAGGTGGCCCAATACTTTTGGCAATACAGTGTAGCTATACAGGCACACAACTGCATTGTACTTTCAAATGAGCACAGATCATTTTCCATGATTTTTAATGCCATTTTTGAAAATTGTGATTATTTTCTGATAATTTTCAAAAATAGACTGCACGAGTCTCTTCTGTTGATCATCTGCTTTATTTACTATTAATTCAACCCCAGCATTTTAGTCCTAAAAAATGCAAAAATAGCTTGCTTTTTGTTAAAAATATAAGAACATTATATAGCAACCTTCCAATTTAGAATGCTGCAGAAATGCACATTCTCACACACATATCCCAATCACAGGGGATTTGTTGCCTCTTTATTGTTCAGTCAGGCATAAAAACATCTAAGTACTTAATCCCTAGGAAGTGTGATGCATTTCTAATAACACAGAACACATATTAAACATTAAAGTTAATATCTACCTGTCATTTAGAGGAAATGACTAAAGGGTATAATGCTTAGGGTTTAGTGCATTTCCATAAGTCTTGAAAAGCTGTGTTTTTCAGCACAACCCCCATTAGTGCAAACATGAACTATATAATAATTATTGGCATAACAGGAGGTATAATTGTCAGATTCATCTGTTTGTTTAAAGAGAAATGATTCATCATTAAGCCTCCTTATGGGCATGTTGCTATTTGAGGAACAGCCTTTTATTCCATTAATGCTGTCATGAAAGATGTTAACCATAAACAACATTCCTGAGCAAACTCACTGTTCCATATGTTACTATATAAAACTAATCAATGAGCAGGAGTTTTCTCTGGTACTGTATATAAAATACTCACTAACTTCCCATAAAACATCAAGCTCATGTGGAGACTTAACTATAAGTATTAAATGTCCTGAATCATCAATGCACTGATTTTTATTAAAATTAATTAGATTTCTTATTAGCAATATAAGAGTTAAGGGAAATATAATTTTAAGTTAATTTATAATGCATAACTCATTTTCGGCTGCAAATGTTTATGTTGCCAATGGTTTTGAATAGGAAAAGAAATCAATAGTGTATCTACAAAACACAGTAGAAATCCAGTATTAAATAAAAAAAAAAAAAAGAAATGCACATGTAATCTACAATAAAACTATCCAAGACATACTAAACTTTTATTTTATTCTAAAGAACTGCATGACTTATGATATTTTTGTTTGATCAATGCACTTAGCCATTCCCAGAGTGATCATCGAGCCTCCCCGACCAGGAAAGATCCCACCTGGGAACAACAGAATTCCAGATACAGACAAAAAGAGGACCACTACTACTGTTCAACCACCAGTGACTGCCAAGAGGATTTCTCCAAGCACACCAACCACCAAAACACCTTTGAAGAAGATCACCCCAACACCCAAAAAGCCAACCATCCCTACACGTAAACCACCTACAACCTCACACAAACTTTCCACTGTTGTCACCCATAAGCCCCATGTCACACCTAATCGTCCCACCACCACCACCATCATCACCACCACCACCACCACCACCAGCACAACCACTAAATCCCCAGCTACAACACCAATGGTACCAGCTACCCCTCCAGTTACTCCCTTGGACAACAACATCCATAAAGACAACAACGAAAAACAGAGGGGTGATGTCCACAGTAAGCAAAACTCTTTTTCCATACTCTTTTCAGGTTTTTATGTGTTCTTCATAAGACTCTTTCAATCCTAATAGAGTACCTGAAATCACTTTCTGTAAAGAAACAGCTTAATTGTAGCGTTGTCTATAGAACCTCTAAGAATTATGCATTTACTGACAACTATTGAGGACTTACGGTAATGGTTCTGGATTCAACTTGCATTTTTCCCATAATGTGTACTGTACATGTAGTACCCTTTAAGTATAGTACCCTTTAGTGTCCTAAAAGGTTTTTGGACTGTTCCTAGTATATATAAACAGTATACATCATACATTTGAAACTCCCCAAAGAACCTTCAGTGACCTTTTCTGAGAATGTATGCATATGTCCAAGCCCATAGCCTACTTATTATTTAGTGGCTTTTTATAGTTTTATCCAAAATTGTAGAAGGAAAAATGATCTTTAAGTCCTCAATGATCCCAAAGTCCAGTTTAGAACCCTAATGCATGTACCTGTAAAGTTTTCTTAAACAAGTTCTTTTGGAGAAACCAAAAGAGGTTTTTTTTTTTTTGGAGGAATTGCATGGCTAAGTGCATTTCTTATCAGCAAGGGGTAGAAAGCTAAAATGTTAATGTGTCTAAATAATTATAAGACATGACAATGCACAAGGCAATATAAAGATGATCTGAATACTGAAATCAGGTGTGATTTTGTACACATTTACAGAGAATGAATATCACTTGTGAGATGGTGTTGCTGTTGATTGTTTCTGTGATGAACAATCCACAAATTGCATGATAAACACTCGGAAATACCCAATTGACAAATTTCATTTCTTATATTTACTAGTCCAAACTCTATACTATATTTACTGCTGCCTAAATCTCTACATTTCATTGATATTCCATTGAAATTTGTGATGGTTAGAAAGTTCTAGATAAGCAGCTACAGATTGTTCCCTAGTTACAATGGTCTGACTTACGATCTTTGGCTTTTACTATGACGATTGCGATACAACAAAATTTTAAAATATTTAAAGTTTCGCACAGCAGGAAAACGTAACAGTGTATGCTCCGGCCTTCACTCACGAACCGGTGCTTGTCCATGTGCCCACTTCCACAAACATATATACTGTATAGTTTGTACAGTATAATACACTAAATTGCTCTGTTTTGCTAAAATCATGTGATGTCATTTGTTAAATTAACAAATTACAGTATACTACCCCCATACTGATCACCATTCGTTAATACATACGATAGTTTCACGTTACAACGGGGTCATCGGAACGCATCTTCATCGTAAGTCGGGGACTACCTGTAGTATGTTAGGTAGTTTTACTTTTAAATCTAACCCAATAAACCATCAATAACTAATATCTTATTTAAAGTGAGTAGCCTTTATGTAAACATCTTGACACCTTGGATGAAATAATTTGGTATATAGGAATAATAATTTGCCATGTAAACATTTATGCTTCATAATCAGATTCAAAAATACATTCTGTGGTATATATATTTATTTGTACTTACTTTTTATGACAGATGCTCTGCACTTGCCCAAACATTTTGTTCGGAATGTATGTAATGACATGTAAACACGTTTTTAATACCAAGTACAATGCTTAGAGAGACTTAGAGGTACTTTTGGGAATGTGAATTTATTTAGATTGACAAACGCATGTAAAGACACCCTTGATGATTAGTTCGTGGCTCTAAGTTAGACAAATTTAAAGTTTCTTCCTTATATTTAAACATTTTCCAGTGACGAATCAGGTTACCGCTTTCGACTAGTGCCGGAGACTCTGAGCAGATACGAAAATCTGTTGTGAATTTATTGTGAGGAGAATAAATGCCGATTGATGTTCTTTTTAAAAAATTTTTTAATCAACTTTTTTGTCCTGTGGTCTTTAATGAGTCCAGTATCTAGTCTTTGGTCTTATTTGCTGCTATAAATGTATATGGTTGGCTAAAAGTGAGGAACCCTGTTGGTTCATGTTTATTTACATATTTGTTGGGTTCTGCTACAGTTTTTCTTTAAGTACTAGGAAAACAACTGAGATACTTGAATCGGTAGCCTGCCATTTTGCATTTACAGCGGTTCAGTTTCCAAAAATGATAATGATCATGATAAACAATAAACGTATGTGTTTGGTGTATATTTCTTGCAGACTGATCTGCTGTTTCGTATCAGTGGGGTTCACCAGTAGGGAAAACATCAGTTTTGCTCTGGGAAGGAAAATAACATCTGAAAGCCCCGGCTTCCAGATGGCAAGACCTAATGAGAACAGAAAAACAGCGTAGACTATTACATTACCGGCCAGCATTGCCAAAGCACATCAGTCAATTACCTCATGCTGGAACCAAACACTTACCCACCGGCTGTAGAAAATCTTGCTTCTAAAATGTTAGGCAATGTGAGAAGAAGCTCATTAGAAACACCTTTTGGAAATTGATTTGAAACAATAATGATTGAATGAAGCAGTCGGGGCAGTGTTGCTAGCGGCAGCTCTTACACCTGTAGTGCTTTGTAATGACTTTGTCCTCTGTGAGTTTATTTCATTAATTTATTTATCGGCACCGGAATGAGGGCACGTCTGGGGAATGGGGCGTTCTACAACTACAAGATAGGGAGGTAATTGAAATCAATGTAGTAATCACAAACGAAGGCTTGGGTGCTTGGCCTTATCTCCTCACTGTTATCCTGTTCTATAATTGGCACATACACAGAGCAGGGAAATGTCACCAGCGTAGCATCAGGTTCTCATCAATCTTTTGGGAGAGTAGATTGAGGGGGTCGACTTGTTTAGCCTTGACTGTGTATTGGTCTCTTCTGGGCACCGTTCTGTTTGGCTTTCATAATGTTTACAAAGAACCAAGAGCAATGAATAGAAACAAAGATCAGCGGAGGTGGAGAGTTAAAGGGTGACAAAAGGGCAGCGTGAAACTGGCGGAACGAGCCTGAGGCATGACACACAAAGCACGCTAGTGCTAGTAGTTTTTCTGGCCAGAGGTCCACTATGGGAAATGGTAGCCCAGTGGTTAAGACAATGGATTTGTGACTGAATGACTGTGAGTTCAAATCCCAGCTCACCAACCTGCCAAAGTTCTTGAGCTCTTGAGCAAGGTCCTTAATCCTCAAAAGCTTTTGTCCTAAAGACTTCCCCATTTAGCAAAACGTAACGATGCAGCTTTACCTTTCACTCTTCTGAAGCGCTGACTCAGGAGGCTTTTTCTGTAAATCCACAGTCTCCTTACAGAAACAAACAAATTACTGTTTGTATGTTTTATGTCCAAGGCTATTTTTTGTTTAAACTGAATCTACACATAACAAATCAATAATACTTTAGGGGTTGCAGAAGTTGAACTCTTATGGCTCTCTATGTAGAAACAAAAGACTATTAGATTGGGTTCCAAGGAGAACCACTTAAGAATACTAAGACCTCTTGGAACTATCCAATGAGTCTTTATAACTTATTTATACAGTACACACTGCAATATAAAGCAATGCAGAATGATTGATGAAAGGCTCATCTATAAAGCATCTACTTTCTGGGAAGTGTATTTTCTGTAATGTAGTAAAGGATCATGTAAGTGGATCTTTTCTTAACCAAAGTAATGTTGGCAATTAATAGATTATAGATTATAGACGTTGTAGATAAATAAGAATGGCTATGGATGTCTCAAGGCTTCATGGATTCACAAACGAATACCTTGAAAGACTCAGAAGCTTACGCATGATCATTTACGGTTTCTCTCTACTTTCTGTCTCTGTATTTTACAGAAATGCAGAGTTCTATGGTTCAAACACTGTCACATCGCAAATACTGAAATACATGCATATAGGCCATTTTTAGTCAACAAACGGTGTTGGTGAGAAAAAAGTGTTGGTGTGTCTAATTTAGTGGCCAGTTTTAGTTTACGATCCATTGAAATTTCTTTTTGTTGTCAAGGGCAGAGGTGAATTTTTACTCCATCCACTTACTTCATCATTATTGCAGATCTGGAACCCTTTCAAACATATTTAATAAGCAGTGAACGGTTGCCAAGCCACTGGCTCGCTTAACAAAGGAGTTTAAGGCTTCTTGGTGTTCCATCAAAACCCACAGTAAAAGCGATACTACATTTCCATTTATTTAGTGACTGGAAAGTAGAAGGTTAAAAGTTTTACTCAAGGTCCCAACAGTGGCAATTTGCCAGTTCTGGGATTTCAGCTCACAACCTTTCTCGTTTAATAACTCGAAGTCTTAACCACTGAGCCTCCACTTCCCACTCAGTGGCGTGTGATTCTTTAGAATGTGCTGCCAAAGAGAGTTTCACTCCCATAGAGGTTCTCCTTGTTGAATCTTGGTAAACCTTTTAGAAATAAAAGTGCTGGTTCTTTAAGAGCAGTGCTACATTATTTGCTTTTTCAGTGGATGCCCTCAAAGCAAAGAAGTAATGAATGTCTCAATGTTGGCCCACATACAGTATACTACTTTATTTCTTTCATACTGTTCCGTAGAAGAAGATTTTTTTCACAAAAGATATTATGCTTTAAACCACTGGCAGCAGGCAATCGGGACATTTTTGCTCAGATTGCCAAATGTGACCTTTTGTTTTGCAGAGAAATCCTCGATTAAATGCTAGGAAAGCATAGCATTCACCCTATTATTTAAAGATCACACGTTTGAATCTTGATGTTCCTACAGCTATCGATGACCATGAGTCCAAAAGATCAGAGGACTCTTTCTCCCTTATCAATAACAGAGGCACTAGCCAATCAAGGGCATCTGTGAGCTTATGCATTGCAGAATCTGCAATGTATAGATCTTTCCTTCGAATGTCTTAAACTTGTAGATATCCATAGCTGCTATGCGATAGGCACATATTGCCTGACAGGAAGGAATTGGCCATGAGCAAATTTGGGAAAAATGATACCTTGATGATTCTTTTGAAATATTATAATGGATTATTATACTATTGTTTTTTTTTTTTTTTTTTTTACTTATTTTCCACAATACACCAACAATTCACTTACCCTGCAAAGCGCCTTCAAAATAAAGCTAAACATTAATGGTTGCAAAAATACACCAGCACACCGAAACAATCCATCACGAGGTCATGGTGGCAAGGTCAATATGTAAAATATCACAAGAAATGCTTGTTTTAGACACAATGTTAATGTGTTTAGTGTGAATATTTCATGCAGGTACAAGCTCTAACCATGTGAACATACAGAATGATGGGATTATTAGATTCAATGCTGTGTCATTTATCTTCTGAGCAGCTATTCATCATCATTGCACTGTCCTGATGTTTCTTTTTTTTTTTTTTTTTTACTTCCTGCAGTACCTCGGAATAATGGAGATAACAATGTTCTCGGGACCGATTTAGACATTGAACTGGGTAACACTGAAGACGAGCTAAAAGACGACCCAGGTGCAGTACACTTTTATTATACATCCATGTCCTTGTAGTCTGACCTGCTGTCAATATTTACCAGCTCAGCGCAGCTTAGCAGAAAGGTAGCGTCAGTGCACTCGATATTGAACCTGATCTTTAAAGATTATTTTCTTATTCTATATCATTCTGTTAGGGATATCCTGTCTGACATATAATAATAATAATGTGATTTGTTCATAACATTTTCTATAAAAATCATAGCTACAGTTATCTATGAATAAACTTTATAAAGTGTGATAATGTAGTATATTAAGATGTTATGGCAATGCATAACATTTTATAACATTAATTGTTAGCATGTGATATATCACAAATATATTCTGTATTATTATATACAGTTATAACACACCCCCCCCCCCCCAGTCTCTTCTAGATAGCACGATAGACCAGAAAACGTATAGAAAATAATGGAGTATTATGTTGAAATAATTCAATTTATTAATAAAAATAGAATTTTCAATTCTAAGTACAGTACAGTATGATAAACAGGGGATTACTGTTTTATATATTATTATATATTATTATAATTTATATATATATATATATATATATGATTCAACCTAAGTCATATTTTTCTTTGTGAACAGTGCAGTTTTAAATATAGTGTTGTAAGCAGTTGTGTAGTACAGTGTCTCATAAAAAACCCCAAAAAACAATATTGCATTTCAGGTAAAATCATAATGTATATACAGTATTTCCATATGAAAGGTTCATAATTCATTACATGCATGGTAGGGGTGTAAGTGGTGTAAGTCTCGCATCCAGACTGCAACAGCTGTCACACACTCACACACTATACTGTTACAACCTGACACCCCCCCCCCAACTATACCGAAATTGAACCGAGACTTAAAAACCGAAGTACGTACCGAACCAGGGATTTTGTGTACCGTTACACCCCTAATGTATGGCTTAAACTCCTTTTATAGTCTAAAACCAGGTTCAGTGTGTGTCTGGGAAGTGAGCCCAGGTTGCTATCCACTGTTTTTGAATGCTGTTAAAACTGAGGTCAGAGGTACACAAATGGTCTAACGATTTCAGTCCGTATGCTGGCATGGACAGAGCTTTCATTGGCCCCTAAAACATTGCAAATATCTATTTCTCAAAAAAAAAAAGATAAAAAGACCTGATTAATGCTAACCTGATGTGTGATTAGAGCTTTTGTTACTACGTCAGATGTGTGTTTTGTTTTATTTTTTGGACTCTAGCTGCATTTTTGACTCGCTGTGTAATGCTGTATTTGGTATTTTAGAGGCTGGGTTTCTGAGCTGCTCCTTTGATCAGGGCCTCTGCGACTGGATCCAGCACAAAGAGGGAGACGTGCACTGGGAGACAGTACCAGACGCTTCAGGTAATTCCACATACCCAAAAAAGCAGCTTTTGCCATGAATGCCTTTCTCTCCAAAAAAAAAACAAAAAATACATCTAGTCATTTAACACCTATTTCGGATAAAAACAGCGACAGTGGAGACTTTTTCCAGGATTTACAATTGATAGAAAATTAATCTGTTCATGCAGAACGCCCAGGATACATTGTATTGTTGTTACTATAGAAATGATAACAGATTAGTGGACTATGATTTTTCTGCTGAGCCTCGTTCTGCTGTCAAAGCTTCTGACCAGAATAAAAAAAAATCTGCTCTTTGGTATAAAAATATCATATTCTTTTTTTATATCTCTAAACAGCTATTGTAGATAATAATTCCTAGACAGTAGCAACTGCTTTGCCTAATAGAAATAAGGTTATGTAGCTACAAATAAACTAAATCAGTGGCCCTCCATCTAGTTTATTTAATAAAATAATTACTGTGATGAGGAATAATCAGGTGGAAAGAGTAATCAAATATTCTACTCAAGTAAAAGGGCATGTTACTTCAATGACATTTTACTTAAGGCCTAAAAACCTACTTAAGTAAAAGAAAAAAGAAGCTAATTTAAAATGTGTAAAATTTAAAGAGTTACTTTTTTTCAGCAGGGGGGGAGGGGTGTTTTTAATTGAGGAGCACCTTTACTAATTAAAGTGAAATAGCAAAAAAAAAGGCCACGATTTGAATTTATTGCGAGTTATGCACTTTCGCAGGGAAAAAAACATCCCCTGTTATAGCGTCATTTATGACAATGAAAGAAATCGCAAATGCATATTCAGAATTCAGACAGTGAGCGCACACATTGAACAACTTTCGATTTGACAGCATTTAGCTTTCTGCTGGAACTGCATCAATGGCATCTGTCTTGTCCGTCTCTATCTCTCTTTCTTGTGAGTTTGTTTTCCACCCATCAATCAATCAGCGCAGTAGATTCGGGGGCACAACTTTTTTCCCACTTGCATTATATATTTATTTATTTTTTGACTCAGTAACAGAAATGAAGTTCAATCAATACTTACTTACGTAAAAGTAAAATTACAGAAGTACACAATAAAACTACTCAATTACGTAAAAATAAAATAAAATAAGTATAAAGTATAAGTATATTAAAAGTATAGTATAACTACAAATTATGAAAATGAGATTAAGAATTATATATATATATATATATATATATATATATATATATATATATATATATATATATATATATATGAACACGAATTGCACAGAAAGGGATGAATGTGTATGACAGATAATTACAGAAGTATAGATTAAAGTAATCCAGTGTGATTTGTCCTTAAAGTGTTCATGTGCTGGAATTGGGGACATAAAGTGACACTGTGCTGTGACAGTCCAGAGTAACATGAGTAAATGTAATTCCTTACGTTCCACCTTTGGGAATAATCCAGCACATGTGGTTGCTTCTATTTTAGGTGGAAAGTATCTGACCATCTCTGAAGCACCAGGTAAACGGAGCGGCCGTGGAGCTCAGCTCATTCTTCCTTTGACATCTCCCTGGAGCGAGGGCAACCTGTGTCTGGCTTTCCGGCACAAGTTGGCAGGTCACCACGTGGGCATGCTGCAGGTGTTTGTGCAGAAAGGCAGACAGCACAGTCCGGCAGTGTGGGGTCGCACAGGAGGCAGTGGCTGGAGGACGACACAGATCACACTGTGGGGCAACGGCCTGGAGAGTGTGAGTATGATACATGATTACACTTGAGCTCATTCCTTAATAAGATTGTATTAATGTTGTTAAAGTGTAGTACAATATACCCTTTAACAGTTAAAGAATAAATGAATATAGGAAAATTCAACATAAATTACTATGGCTACAGAGTAGTGCAATATACGCATTATTTTTAATAAGCAGCTGTATGACATGAGAAGTGAGACTTGCTCTTAAAACTATTCTCAAGACTACTTTATTATACAGTGGATAACTTCATGTAGATATTATAATTTTAACTCTAAATCTCTGCAGAGAAAAAAAACTACTACTACTTACACTTAGGATATGTTCAACAAAATTTCTGTACCATTGAATTTATGACCTCATGTCATCTCAGGGAGTTTATTTTTGACACATTGCCTCTTCTGGTTTTGCTTATTAAGAAAACATTCGATATCTACATCCAGTTTTCCATAAAACCGCTTTGACATTATACTATACACTGCTAAAAATGGTATCTAAATAAGATCTGTTTAGTTCAAAATAGACATTTACCAACTGTAAACAAAATATGCTGTCAGAAATACTGTCTACAATTTGTCAGGTGACGATCATCAACCAGCCAAATTCTAAATAACACTGACAGATTTAAGTTGATTGTATTAATTAGTAATAGTCTAAACACTGAACCGAACCATCTAGAGACGTACCAGTGCCAATTGGATCCCACTTCATGTGGAGTTTGGACACTGGACCTCCTTGAGTGTTTAAAGGCTCTGGCATGGAGAAGCTGGTGTTAAATCTATAAAGATCGCAAATGTTGAGCTATTTTATGAGTTGCTCAGTAGCTCCTAGTTTTATAACCACAATGACTGTAAAAGACTGTAGAAAGATCATTACTCATAATCTTACACTCCAGTGCTCATGTTAGTTCTCACTCCACTGCAGTGTTTTGTATTGTTTAAAGACTATAATCACACTCTTGATGTCACCCCTTTTGAGTCTGGTTCCTCTCAAGGTTTCTTCCTCATAACATCTAAGGGAGTTTTTCCTTGCCACAGTCTCCATGGCTACTCATCAGGGATAAATGCACACCATTCACCTTAACTGTTAAATTAAATTGTTAAATCTAAAACTGCTTTGAGACAATGTCTGTTGTGAAAAGCACTATAGAAATAAACTTGACTTGACTTGACTTTACACACTCTCTAGACCAGGAGTTGGAGTCCTTGATCCTTGGTCCATGAGTTTTTTGCTGTTGCTTGATTCACTGATGGAAATGACAGGCCACCATATTGAAATCCAAGAGCTCAGTTTAATCCTCCGCTCAGAGAAATTAGATTAAATTTAAAAGTGGACATTAGCATTTTGGATTAATGCTGTTCCAAATGAGTGATCTTAATGTGTTTGTGTGTGTGGTGTGTGTGTGTGTGTGTGCGTGCGTGTGTGTGTGTGTGTGCGTGTGTGTGTGTTTGTGCAGGTGATTGTGAAAGGTGAACGACGGAGAGGCCATACTGGCGAAATGGTTCTGGATGACATCAGTCTTAGGAAAGGAGTCTGTCAGGAAGAACACAACCTGAGGAGACTCTAACAAACAAAAACAAAACACAAAAGGAAAACCTTTTCGACCTGACGATTCGCTTAAGAAAGAAAAGTGAGAACTGCTTTCTCGTGGACTTCCCTCGAGATTATGAGAGCGCCTCCTACAGCAGACAAACGCCTGCTATGCCTACTCTAGGGGGAACAAATTGTGTACGGAATAAAGAAATTCAGTAGTTTTGAAAACAAGGAAAATGTGCCAATTTCTTTTTCGAAATGTCATACACTTCCGTATGATTTCCAATGAGACAAAAGGAAAAACGGACCCGGCTTTGCCACGGCCACACGTTTGCTCTTGAGACTGCCATTTTAAAGCCTTTTTTTTTTT
>JAAIIK010000133.1:2559370-2586463 GCA_014706435.1 Silurus glanis | reverse complement strand
AGACAGTGTTTTTATTTTATATTATTATAAATATATATATATATATATATATATATATATATATATATATATATATATATATATATATATATATATATAAAATATATAGAAATATATTATAGATATATTTGAAAAAAAAAAAAAATGCTTTGCTAGTGCAGAATTACAGTATGTGAATCCTTTAACATGTGTAAGTGATGCAGGGCGATGTTTACATGACCCCCGAATTTCAAGTGTTTTCTTGGCATTATGTATTCTGTAATCTACCATCAAATTGTTTTCGCATTACAATTTTAAGTGGCTGTATCAGCCATCCTGTATTGGCATATGATACGCATGTGTAACCCTTTAACTCTTACAATAGGACATGCTGATCTTTTGACCTGGACCTTCCCATTCCTTCCTCCGCTCCCTACACTGTCCTCACACTTGTTTTAGACAAATTATGTCAGTATTTAAAGATTTACGCCAATAAAAGTTGTGAATGTACACTTTACAGTTACATTTGTCTTATGTGTGTTTGTTAATTTTAGTTTCTGCTGACTGACCAAAAAAAAAATTGATCTGCAATAACCAACACAACTGACCAAAGTTGCCTGGAAATACGTATCCTTGTCACATGAGGAGTGTTTTTCGCTTTTCTCCGGTCAGGAATGAAACAAATGCTGCCTTTCAAGATAAAGATGGAAT
Source organism: Silurus glanis (assembly GCA_014706435.1). Lineage (NCBI taxonomy): Eukaryota > Metazoa > Chordata > Actinopteri > Siluriformes > Siluridae > Silurus > Silurus glanis. Next base: position 2,585,773 of record JAAIIK010000133.1, on the reverse strand, counting down.
CTAAGAAAATGTAAAGAATCACAGGGTCAGGAGACATGCCTTCTCTGAGTTGGCGTTCAACATCATGGCTTCTGTAGTACATTGAATAAACAAGAAATAATGCCACCTGTACTTGTGTATGCTATGATTTCATTCATTGCTTGTCAACGGCTTTATCCTTGTCACAGTAGACACGAGTCTATTCAAAATCAATGGGAACAATACTAAAAAAAGATGCCACTCTATCGCAGGACACAATGCACACACACTTTCCCAACTAGTGGTAATTTACAGTTAAAAATTCACCTCCCAGTATGTTTTTGTAAGATGAAAGGAAACACAGAGAAAACCCATATGGACATTGTGGAACTTAGGTAACCAAAGCGCAGGATCAGCCCTGGAGATGTAATTTGATGACAAAAATAATATCATTTCCATAGCGACTTACACTGATCTAATTTATACAATTGCTTAAGGATTCACATGTGGCAGCTTGGTAGTGCTGGGATTTGAACTCATGAAGTTCCACCTTCGAGCTCAACGTCTCAACCACTAAGCTACCACTGGACCTGAACCTGATATCAATGGAGTAATATATATATATAGTGTAATATATTGTAAATATATTTTCGCAGCTTTAATAGAAATAAATTGATTTAGAAAATACATTGGTAAAAACCTCCCTGAGATGATATTAGGAAGGAACCTTAAGAAAAACCAGACTCAAAGGAAACCAACCCATACTTGTGAAAACTCCATGTTTCCATTCATTATATTTTCCTCAGCTGATCACTGATCAACAGTTTGTGGCAATTATAGTTAAATTGTAAATCGCTTTAAATTATTGCTTCTGCAAAATGCCATAAAGGTAAATGTAGTTCTAAACCAAAACTATATGGACAAATGTTTGTGTGACCTGTGAGACCTGACCATCACACTGATAATGTGCTTGCTGAAAATCCCATTCGTGATTTAGTCTTTTGCTCTTATAGTAATCTCTTCTGGAAAGGCTTACCACTCGATTTCAGAGTGTGGCAGAATGGGATTTATGTTCATTCGGCCACAAGAGCATTAGTGAGGTCCGGCACGGATGTTCTGTAAGAAGGCCTGGGGTGCAGTCAGGACCAGTTTATTGTAATCGGCCATATGGCTTACCTTATTTTGTTGGTTGTACTGTAGTTTAATGTCTTTTTTCAGAATAGGTTTCTCTAAAAGTCAATGTATGTTTTCTGCTTGTGTTACCTTTATGGCTACAAGCCGTAAAACCGACTTTACTCTGAATCTAATTTTAAATTCAACTGTATTATAAAGTCCGACACTAGCTTGCACAGGGACACTGAAAAGCTTATAACATTTTTAATCGTATTTAAACTAAAAGTTCAACAGGTCTGGGTCTCCTAAATTAAGTTAAGGAGAAATGTTATGCTCCTGCACCCAAAGACATTCTATACAATTGTATGCGTCCAACATTGTAGTAAAAGTTCGGGGAAAAGCAAATACGGCTTGAAAAGTCAGGCGTCCCAATATTTTCTTCTTTTTTTTTTTATGCTGCTGCATCCGGGATGTCTTTGGGTGCAGTAGCATTGAATGTTCCCTTCACTTGAATTAAAACATACAATTATGTGTCTTTGACTTTATGGTAACAGTTTGGGCAAGAATCACATATGGCTACACTTGGTAAAATATGACTCAGGTACAAGTAAAAGTGCTCCCTTTAAACTTTCACTTGTGACCGTCCGATCCAAAGTCTAATGCCTTAACCACTAAACTACCACCTCCCTATACAACTCTTTACTGTATTACACTGACACACTGATAACAGAATGTTAGTGTACAACATAAACGCCTTTGCAATTTCAAATATGCCGTTGTTTACAATAAATATATATTATATGAATAAAATATGTTAACTGAGAAAACCATTTGACTCCAGTTCTGTTCACAAAAAACATTACATTGCACAGCAGATTGCTACAATACATTATAGTCATAGTCCTTTATATTAAGGGGCAAAAACACCAAGAAAGTTATCTACTTCATCAGCTTAGCTACAGCAATTCTCTGCTAACTAGCAAGGCTAACATTATCCTGCACTGATGTACTTATGAAAAGAGTCACTGAACGAATCAGTGGACGAATCTCTTTTTTTTCCACTTCAATTTTTTTGGGTGAATGGAATAAAAAGATTTGAGTTACAGGAATGAATTGTAATTACCACCACTACTTAGAAATGTTTCTAGTTTACCCTCGCTGAATGTAATCTGCCATGCTAAAATAGATGAAATTATTTTCTTTTATTTTTTTTACCTAATAAAAGGAAATGGAAGAAAATGTAAAAAAATGAATTGGCCAGCCAAGATTCCTATGCTGCTTTTTCCCAATGCTTTCAGCACCTAATTTTTATTTCATCATGTAACATGAAATCTTTCTTTTGTGAACTAAAATGATTGAGTGTGAAATAAAGTGATTGCTTTAATAAACACATGTTTGCATTCATTCTTTCGTTTCTGGTTTGTTGTATTTTATCCTTGATGAAAAGAAAAAAACAGTAGAAACCAGCAAAAAACCGACAAGGCCTTCTCTGCAGGTGTAAAGACAAAATCGCTGTCTTACTTTTTAATGTATATTTTTTCCCATAATTATGTATAAAATTATTTCCAATAGTCCATTCTCTTAATTTTGTTGCTTTTCTCTTAGTTGCGCTGCTTCAAGTAGTGTATGTTAATGTTAGAGTTTCTATCCAATCATATTTCAACCATCACATGTTGCCACAATTAAAGAAAGTAAGTGTTGCTTGAAGCTGTTGCTTATAGCAATCAGATTTAGAGTTGGTGACACCTGGGGCCATCTAGAAGGCAAGCAATAACATCGGCTATTTGATGTATTTTGATTGACTGGACAGAGAGCGCACTAGTCAGACTCGCAAACCGCATCTGTAGCAAACTGCACAAGCTTAAATATATGTATTTAGACTTAATACAGTAAATGTTTCTTTATTCCACAATGGCTGACAAAGGAGCAGAAATTGATTTAGTCACTGACATACTTATAAAGCTATTTTCAAGACAAACTTTTCAAGAAAAGCTGGACATCGTGAGGAAATGTTGTCCAACACATTTCAAAACTGTTCAAAGGTTTTTTTATGAACCATTTATTTATGTTTCATTTTCTTTCTTAGAAAATTAGATTGCGAACATAATGTCTAGAAAAAATGCACAAAATGACACTGGAAAACCTGGGGTCATTTTATAGAGTGTACATTGGTGCTTGTGCAAGAGATGATGAATGCAGGTGGTGCAGCTGTGGCTGCAGTGATAAAAGGAGACTTGATCAATTTTGCTCATTAAGTCTCATTGCTCTTGCATCACAATGATGGTGTAAAGAGGTGAATTGAGGCCTAGGAGTGAAATGCACACCCCAATACTGGGTTTAAATTACATATGCATCATTAAATCATTATCTTCAAACCAAAACCAATTGTATATACTTATTGGAATCCGGATTCTTGATGACATCTTAATGCTTCCTATTGGTGTCCAGTAGACGCCAAAATGTGATCAACAAGTTGCCAAAGGTGTTCTATTGGTCCTTACTGGCATTCACTAGCAATAACATGGCACCATTAGATTGCAGCAAATTATCAGACCCACAAGAACCATTCCAGTTTTCACTAAAACCAATACAATTCCCATCATTAATATTAAAACTATTACAAATGTTTGAGTGCTTTTTTTTTCAGCAGATTTCGTTTTTAAAATGATTGTAATACTCTCACAGAGGTGTTATTGTAGGTACAGTATATAGCACATTACTCTGATGCAGCGTAATCTGCTTCTACTATAAACGTTTTCCCAGAATGCCAGGTGTGTTGCTGTATCAAATTGGAAAAAATATTGAAAGTATTACACAACTATGAACCCAGTGCATTTTTGTACAGATTGCAGCTATTCTTTCAGGGTATTGTTCACATGATTTGGATTTAAGTGGTCATGTGGAAGCTTCAGATAAGTGTACCTCGGTTCAATTTCACCCCTGAGGGCTTTCAGATCTTTCCTTAACTGCTGCATCGTTTCAGTGCATACAGCCCCAGTGAAGCGTTCCTTGGGATAATGTCCACGAGGAGGCTATGGAAACATAAAAAAATCAGGTACTGTCTTTAAAAATAAAACATCCCAATAGAGATGTTCATTGGTATTCCATTTTAATTCAAAAATGTTATTCAAAGAAAAAAAAGTAACAATGATTGAGTGCATGATCTGGACTGGATTTCCATCTTTAGCATAACACATTATGTGGCCCAGCTACACAATTCTAATGTTAATATATATAACCGTACTTCTTTTAAATATCTATAGTTGAGTATATGTATAAAAGTACTTGTATTATAATGGATGTAAGTACCAAAAGTACTGATATATGAAAACTACTATTTATTTGATTGATTGATGCTGGTCAGTGTTCAATTGTCCTGCACATAATAACTTTTTATAGAGAGTTTTCGAATGTTTCTAGAACTACAACCTGGCTGAAGAACAGCATGTTTATCTAAAGATCTGACGCATTAAAATGTAGTAAAGTAAACGTTTCCCCAAAGAAAATACTTATAAAGTTCTATTACATGAAAACCTAAATGTACTTGAGTGCAGTAATAAGGTAAAAATATTCTATACTCCACCACTGAGATGCAGATAGTAGTTTATGGATTGCAGTTTGGATCAGAAGAGGCTTAGATACTGTCTTGCTGTAGCAAAACAGTATCTAAGCCTCTTCTGATCCAAACTGCAATCCATAAACTACTTGTTTTTTGGCCAAAATCACGCAAATTTGACTCAAAGTACACTTGCTGTATCCATGGCTCATCCCTACAGACAAATTACAACATATAATCATGTCATATATTAGGGCATTAAAACTAACAACTGAGATTCCTATGTATGTCGTTAATCCTCAAGGCAAGTCAGTTATTTTTGGAAAGCTATAATTACCATGAAGCAGCACTGGTGCTATGTCAGTCTTTTTTCTTTTTTAAACAGACAAACGTTCATTTTAAATAAATGTATACTGTAGGCAAAATCATAATGCATAACCTGCTCAAGTCAATGTGGAGCAACTTGAAACCTCAGGAAGATTAACATCATAATCAGATCAACTTCAGAGACTTTAAAAGTACTATGGAATAGGAGGGATTAGCTACAGTTCAATCCATCCATCCATCCATCCATCCATCCATCCATCCATCTATCCATCCATCCTTCCATCTCTCTCTCTCTCTCTCTCTCTCTCTCTCTCTCTCGCTTTCACAAGTAACAACTGTGTGCTGAGTCTGTATCTGAGAGCTAAAAAGCTTAAATTCAGGTGTGCAAACATTAACAACGCATGGTTCAGGGAGGTGCAGTGGCTGATGGGAGATTTAGTTCTAGTCTATAATCCTGGAATCAATACAAGCAGTCCTGTTTTCTTTTTCACTACTTTAAATACAAAACTCATGAATATGTTAATGTTTCAAAATTTGCTTTACAATGCTGTGCCACAAATAGAGGTGGTGCATGTTAATCAATTTTATTGCATATTCTGAAGCATGTGGCCAGAGAAGTGTACAAAAAATATACAGATCATTTGTGAGCCATGGAGAATGAAATACCATAAAATGGGATATAAAAAGTTACCTTAGACCCATCATTGTAGCATGGAACAAACCGTTTAAAGAACAGAGGAACCATGTTTTCTGTATCATGAAATACAGACTGTATCATGAAATATCAAGTAGGTCACCTATCTACAGGGCATGTGCTAGTGAGATGGGAGAAAACCAGAAAAGAGAACAGCTTTAATGTGGCATAGATTCTAAAGGTCTCTGGAGGGATGAACATCATTCTTTTTCAGAAGGTATTTTGTCAATGGCGGAGGAAACTGTCTAACACGTCACACGCCACACATCACACAGTGTCTCGTAGAAGTTCAACTATGTGGAGATCTGATGACTGTGAAAACCACAGCATATGATTTACATCATTTCCCTTCTCATTAAACTATTCAGAAAACCCTAAAGATCAGAGGTGGAGACATCCTTGAGGAGAACACTCCCATCAGGATAGAACTGTTTCATGAACATGCCTTGCCTCTGGTCTAATATAAACCTTTAAACATTTAAGACGAGATAAAAGTAATACTTAAAAAATATCCTCATAGTGTTAATCCTACATCTTAAGTAACAAGGTATGAACTTTTTTGCCAATTTTTTAAAACATAATTACATGTAAAACATGTTCTAAAAGTAAATAAATAAATATAACCCATGCAGCCTAATGTTTTAATACCAACACACATATAATGACTCGTCTCTCCTGGCCAGCAGAGCATTGGGGGTGAGGACATTGCTCTCCTCAGAAAAGTACTCAAAGCTCTATCACCTAGACATCAATCAATGAGTAAAATCAATGAAAGTACCTTACATTAATTATCATATGGATAATTAGACAGTTAGACTCTACAAGCACTTCTAATAGATGTGTGTGGATAATCCTTTAAACAAATCTCATAAAATCATATCAAATATATGTTTTGGTTAAAATATTGCTTCAGAGCATTGGGAATTCTGGTGAATAAACTTAAATAACTTTACTTAATTTTTTTCCTTTATTGAAGTAATACTTCCCCCCTAAACTGCATACAACCCTAAATTCAAAAAAGTTTGGACAATGTGCCAAATTGAACTAAAAACAGAATGCAATGATTTGCAAATTTCATTTCGATTTTCGGTCATTTTAAATTTGATGGCTGCAACAAGTTGTGACAGGGCAATGTTTACCACCGTGTAGCATCACATCTTCTGTCTGTATACATCTGGGAACTGAGGTGAGCAGTTGCTGAAGTTTTGCGAGAGGAATGTTGTCACGTATGTGTCTGATACAGGACTCTAGCTGCTTAACAGTTCTGGGTGTCCTTTGTTGTACTTTTCTTTTCTTTGATGCACCAAATGTTTTAAAATAGGGAAAGGTCCAGACTTAGGCCGGCCAGTTCAGCAACCGGAATCTTCTATGAATTTTTTTCTTAAAGTGCTAGATTTACTCAGTTTTAACATTTGATATGTTTACTTGTTACTTTTACAGCCATATGAGGTTCTTCCTTAAAACTTTGCCACAATTGTGTGTCTCCAAAATTGTGGAAAAGTCTTCGGTGTGGTAGCATTATGATTTCCCTTCACTTGAACAAAGCAAACTTCATGAAAACATGCTTTTTTTGGGGATAGAGTATGATCTTGAGTCGCCTCATATAGAGCTCTGTCCTCAACCTTATTGGACACATTTGGGAAACATTGGAATGCTGACTGCATCCAGGCCCCCTCACCCTACATCAGTACCTGAGTTTACTGAGATTTTTCAAAAAGCACATACAAATCTAATGGCCAGGTGTCTACCAACATTCGTCCATATACTGTATAAAGGCATACTGCATTAACCCCTATAACCCAGTTTATTTTTATCCTTAATTCCATTCCTTTTTAAGCTTGAATGCCGGACAGACGTAAAAAGCATTTCACTGCATGTCGTACTCTGTATGTATGTGTATGTGACAAATAAAATTTGATTTGATTTGATTTGATATGAAACCCTAAAGAAATAGAACTGTTTGAAATGTGTGAAAAGGTGCAAATGTTAGTCTGCAACATTAGATTATGAATACACATGAGCAGGGTTTAAACTGGCCCCAGGGTTATCATAGGTATAATAACTATAATACAAATATTACAAAATTACTCTATTCATAAACATATATCTATAATAAAATATTCCTAGTTTTTAGCTGTCTGAAACAAAAAAAGAACAGCTTGTTTTTATTTGGCATACAAATTCAAAAGATTTTACTTTGCATATGCATACATATCAGTAACCCAGCCATTAGGGAGGCACAAGCCAGTGCACTCTTAGTGCCGGTCCCAAGCCCGGGTAAATGGGGAGGGTTGCGTTAGGAAGGGCATCCAGCGTAAAACATGTGCCAAATCAAATATGCGGATCACGATTAAGAATTTCATACCGGATCGGTCGAGGCCCGGGTTAACAACGACCGCCACAGGTATCGTTAGCCAACAGGGTACCGGTGGAAATTGGGCTACTGTTGGCCGAAGGAGGAGAAGGAGAGGAGGAAGACGTCTACAGAGGCGACAGGGAAAGGAGAAGTGTAGGAGAGTGGAGGTTCGGGTTGGTACTTTAAATGTTGGCACTATGACTGGTAAAGGGAGAGAGTTAGCTGATATGATGGAGAGGAGAAAGGTAGATATGTTGTGTGTTCAGGAGACCAAGTGGAAAGGGAGTAAGGCCAGGAACATTGGAGGTGGGTTCAAACTGTTCTATCATGGTGTGGATGGAAAGAGAAATGGTGTAGGGGTGATTCTGAAGGAAGAGTACAGTAAGAGTGTAGTGGAGGTGAAGAGAGTTTCTGATAGGGTGATGAACATGAAGGTGGAAGTTGAAGGGATGATGATAAATGTCATCAGTGCCTATGCTCCACAAGTCGGCTGTGAGATGGAGGAGAAGGAAAGATTCTGGAGTGAATTAGATGAAGTGGTAGATGGTGTACCTAGAAATGAACGATTGGTGATTGGGGCAGACTTTAATGGACATGTAGGTGAAGGGAACAGAGGTGATGAGGAGGTTATGGGTAGGTATGGCCTTAAGGAGAGGAATGTGGAAGGGCAGATGGTGGTAGATTTTGCTAAAAGGATGGAAATGGCAGTGGTGAACACGTATTTTAAGAAGAAGGAGGATCATAGGGTGACCTATAAGAGTGGAGGAAGGTGCACACAGGTGGACTATGTTCTATGTAGGAGATGCAACCTGAAGGAGATTGGAGACTGTAAGGTGTTGGCAGTGGACAGTGTAGCTAGACAGCATCGGATGGTGGTCTGTAGGATGGTTTTGGAGGCGAAGAAGAAAAGAAGGAGAGTAAGGACTGAAAGAAGAATAAGATGGTGGAAACTGAAGGAGGAAGAGTGTAGTGTAAGGTTCAGGGAAGAGGTCAGACAGGGGCTCGGTGGTGGTGAAGAGGTGCTGGATGATTGGGAAACTACTGCAGGAGTGATGAGGGAGGCAGCTAGAAAGGTACTTGGTGTGACATCTGGAAATAGAAAGGAAGAGAAAGAGACGTGGTGGTGGAATGAGGAAGTGCAGGAGAGCATAAGGGGAAAGAGGTTAACAAAACAGAAGTGGGATCGACAGGGTGATGAGAAAAGTAGGCAGGAGTACAAGGAGATGCGGCAGCAGGTAAAGAGGGATGTGGCGAAAGCCAAGGAAAAGGCATACGAGGAGCTGTATGAGAGGTTGAACACTAAGGAAGGAGAAAAGGATTTATACCGATTGGCCAGGCAGAGAGATCGAGCTGGGAAGGATGTGTTGCAAGTTAGAGCAATAAAGGATGGAGATGGAAATGTGTTGACTAGTGAGGAGAGTGTGTTGAGAAGATGGAGGGAGTATTTTTAAGTGCAGATTCCCAGTTTAAGTGCAGATTCCCAGTTTAAGTGCAGATTAAAATCATATCTTTTTAGCAAAGCCTACACATAACACACATCACATCATAACCTTGTGCTCCAGAACATATGATCACATGCACATTATCAACTTGTGCTGTTAATATCATGAACAGCAGCTACGCTAATTGCTCTCCACTGCTTCTCTTTCTCTCCCCATCCCGAGGCTTTCTGAGCTTTGACCAGCTCCAGTCACGTCCCACCTCGTAAAGATTATGGACCTATGGATGATCATGGAGAAGTAGATGCCGAACTCGCAAACATCCCGAACCATCTACAGACGTACGAGTGACAACTGGATCCCACTACATGTGTGGCATTGGACCTCCTGGAGTGTTTAAAGGCTCTGGCATGGAGAAGCTGATGCTGGATCTGTGATGATCACAAATGTTGAGCTCAGTAGCTCCTACTTTTATACTTTTATACCAAAGACTGCTGAAAGAACATTTACTTATAATCTTATACTCCAGTACTCATGTTAGTTCTCACTCTCCAGTGTTCTGTATTGTTGTAAGATTTATGATCAAACTCTTGATGTCACCCAAATGAGGATGGGTTCCCCTTTTGAGTCTGGTTCCTCTCAAGGTTTCTTCCTCATTACATCTAAGGGAGTTTTTCCTTGCCACAGTCGCCACGGCTTGCTCATCAGGGACAAATACACACCATTCACCTTGACTGTTGATTTCTGTAAAGCTGCTTTGAGACAATGTCTGTTGTGAAAAGCGCTATAGAAATAAACTTGACTTGACTTGACTTGACTTGAGTATTTTGAGCAGCTGATGAACGAGGAAAATGAGAGAGAGAGAAGGTTGGATGATGTGGAGTTAGTAAAGCAGGAAGTGGATAGGATTAGTAAGGAGGAAGTGAGAGCAGCGATTAAGAGGATGAAGAGTGGAAAGTCGGTTGGACCAGATGACATACCGGTAGAAGCATGGATATGTTTAGGAGAGATGGCAGTGGAGTTTTTAACCAGATTGTTTAACAAGATTTTGGAAGGTGAGAGGATGCCTGAGGAATAGAGAAGGAGTGTGCTGGTACCGATCTTTAAGCATAAGGGAGATGTGCAGACCTGCAGTAACTACAGGGGAATTAAGTTGATCAGTCACACCATGAAGTTATGGGAAAGAGTAGTGGAAGCCAGGCTGAGAGAAGAGGTGACCATCTGTGAGCAACAGTATGGTTTCATGCCAAGGAAGAGCACCACAGATGCCTTATTTGCTCTGAGAACGTTGATGGAGACGTATAGAGAAGGACAGAAGGAGCTGCATTGTGTATTTGTGGATTTAGAGAAAGCGTACGACAGAGTGCCAAGAGAGGAGTTGTGGTATTGTATGAGGAAGTCAGGTGTGTCAGAGAAGTATGTGAGGGTGGTGCAGGACATGTATGAGGACAGTGTGACAGCAGTGAAGTGTGCAGTAGGAACGACAGACTGGTTCGAGGTGGAGGTTGGAATGCATCAAGGATCGGCCCTGAGCCCTTTCCTGTTTGCAGTGGTGATGGACAGGTTGACGGACGAGGTCAGACAGGAGTCTCCCTGGACTATGATGTTTGCGGATGATATTGTGATTTGTGGTGAGAGTAGTGAGCAGGTTGAGAAGAGCCTGGAGAGGTGGAGGAACGCGCTGGAGAGGAGGGGAATGAAAGTCAGTAGGAGTAAGACAGAGTACATGTGCGTAAATGAGAGTGAGGGAAGTGGAGTGGTGCGGTTGCAGGGAGAAGAGGTGGAGAAGGTGGATGAGTTCAGGTACCTGGGGTCAACAGTGCAAAGTAATGGAGAGTGTGTTAGGGAAGTAAAGAAAAGAGTGCAGGCAGGGTGGAGTGGGTGAAGAAGAGTGACAGGAGTGATTTGTGATAGTAGAGTATCTGCAAGGATGAAAGGAAAAGTTTATAGGACTGTGGTGAGACCTGCGATGTTGTATGGTTTAGAGACAGTGGCATTGAGTAGAAGACAGGAGGCGGAGCTGGAGGTAGCAGAGCTGAAGATGTTAAGGTTTTCGTTGGGAGTGACGAGGATGGACAAGATTAGAAATGAGTTTATTAGAGGGACAGCGCATGTTGGATGTTTTGGTGACAAGGTGAGGGAGGCGAGATTGAGATGGTTTGGACATGTGCAGAGGAGGGACATGAATTATATTGGTAGGAGAATGCTGAGGATGGAGCCACCAGGAAGGAGGAAAAGAGGAAGACCAAGGAGGAGGTTCATGGATGTGGTGAGAGAAGACATGCAGGTAGTTGGTGTAAAAGAGGCAGATGTAGAGGACAGGGTGGTATGGAGACGGATGATCCGCTGTGGCAACCCCTAATGGGAGCAGCCGAAAGAAAAAGAAGAAGAAGATGCATACATATCAGTAAATGTAATAATGCAAAAAAAAAAAAAGAGGAAAAAAAACAAAACAAAGAGAAACATTCATTTTTGTTTGTATTGCAGATGGACATTATAATTTTGGTTTAATCTTTGTTTATTTGAATGCTTTTGAATTCTTTTGTATAAAAACACTAGAATTTTACACAATATTTTTTCACAATATTTCCAATCTAACATCCAAACCTGGAAATAAAAGCGAATTTCACTGACAGTCTTTTCTTAGAAAGAAATATACACTTTGGATCTATTTGCACAAATAAAAAAGAATATGCTAGAAACCAGAGCAACATATTTAGTGATCACAGACAATGGTTTGGTGGTGGGGCAGGGTAAGGTGGGGCGGGGTGGGGTTGTTGGGGCTGCTCTGCAACATTGTGTGAAGATTTAGTGTGTAGCATAACACTGTACGAACAAGACGTGTCGACTTCCATTTACTCTCACCCTCTTATAGCTTTTGAAAATCACATAGTGATCCTTAGTCACTTCTCGGAGTGAAGTCAGAATGCTGGATGAAGCCACTGATGGATTATTTGTTGATGGTCAATTAGTTATTTTACATCTGGGTTGTTCAAGTGTCCCACAAATCCAAATAACTCATATAAGTAAAAGAAAAAAAGAAAAAAAGGAATAAAAAATAGCAAGAAACTATAAATGAGGCTTGTTTTAATTATTTAAAATTTGAGTGAACATTGTTTTTTAACCTAATTATTTCATAAATAGTTTTTTCAAACTTTCAAACTTACATGGACCCACATGAACCATTAATGTAGCTATAAACAGGTTTTTATTATTTTTTTTTTTTTGCAAAAGCTGACCATTACTGCTTTATTACAGCATTACGCAAAATTTACTCCTACTTGAGGTTATTGACATATAACTCATTAACTCATAACATATTGGCTTAATATGTGATGTAGTGGCCATTTTTCCCCCCTTATTCGCTCATGTTTGCTGTAGTTTAGTTAATCTTGTCGTGAACGCTGACAGCATAATTAATGTCACTTTTGCACTCTGTGTGCTAGCGTTACGTAAGGTAATTATGAATAGAAAAAATGTGTCTGTTTAGAAAGGGGAATGCTCATTTCACAGTCTTCCTGTCTGCGGCTGACAGATTAAATAGTCCGGTCTCCATGCGCTCATTTCCATATCAAACACTGAGGACTCTGACTTCAGCATATTTATGTGTGCTTTTACTAACACACCTTTATTAAAATGTAGAAATTTACTTGCTGGTGGAATTGCTGTGGATTTAACAAACAGGAGAGCTAGTGGTGGGTGGATTTAATCACAGAGACCCTACATTAAGGCTTTTACATGAATGGGAGTCAAGGTCTTTAGCGGAGGCCATTTCACGCGGATATGATAATCACAGATAATTACATATTCAAATGAAAACAGACAGGTAGAATTAAATAATAAAATATATGTGCACAGAATTAGAGAGTACAGGAGTACAATAACTGCAAAGCTAAAAAAAAAAGACACAGAAAAGTTGGTGCTCAGAAGGATTGCCTGCTAAAAACTTTTTCCTCTTGAATTTGTTACATTGATTTTTTTTTTCTTTCTACATCTCCTGGATGCTTATTATGCACAGGATCAAAGTTTCACCCATCAGAACACATTTCACATTTTTTTTACAGAATTATTAGAATTTTCTCTCAATAAATAAACCCTAAACCGGCTCATTATTCCATAAACTACCCCTAGAACACTTTTACAGATGGTCCCTGAGTTTCGATGGTTTAACCTATGATTCTTCGATCTTACAATAATGATACAATAAAATTGTAAAAATAAATAACATTTCGCAAAGCAGGCAAACAAAGCAGCATATCTAGCTTCCATGTGCATATATATATATATATATATATATATATATATATATATATATGAAAAGTAATTTCATCCTTGATGTCAGTGTTAGTGAATTTCATCCATGATGAGATGTTAGTGATAATTTATTCTATAAACTAAATACAGCCTCAGATTTCAGTACTTATCAACCCACTATATGACTTCTGCTGTTGTAGCCTATTCACCTTAATTTTTAAAACACATTGTAGACTGGTGATGGGTTGTTTCTAAACAATTCATTCATTTTGAACCAGCCTTTAGTGTGGCTCGGAAGAATGAGTCATCTCAATGAGTGATTCATAGATTTTCTACTGGCTGCGTATGAGCAAAGCATCACAAAATTTCAGTAGGATATGTACAGGAATCAGAAATGAGTAGTTCATCTTTTGACTCTTCTCGTCCGAGTCGTTTTTTTTATCACATGACACCCATAGACGCTACACAATGCAATAGCTCAGGGTTTTTTTTTGGCAAAATTCTGACATTATTGTTACAATAATTATAGGAATCACGTGACAAAATAAGTAATGACACGGACCAGAAGATATGAGAGGTGAGCTACTCATTCTGTTTATCATAACTTGTCCTTAGCTGCATTGTCATATTTTTCTTATTGGAAATATAGTCAAAGTTTGTGTATGTAGATATTTTGAGGGATGAGCTTATTAAAAATTGAACATTTTATATTATTTCTGATAAAAAAAAAAAAAAAAAAATTAACTAAATGATGAACGGGATTTAAAGAACCAAGTCACTAAAACGATCTGATGTTCCAATCACTAGTGCCCACTGAGATTCTTTTCCACTCACCACGATTGTACAGCATGATTATTTAATTTTACCATATGCCTCCTGTCAGTTCAAACCTCCCTGTCCATTCCACTCTGACCTCTCTCATCAACAAGGTGATTGTTGTGTATGAAACTAACACACACTCAACTGGCTCATTTCCACAACTATGCCACAATTGGCTGCCTGTTAAGTTTCGAATCGACTACAAACTATTGCTACTTACCTATAAATCCCTAAATGGTTTGGCTCCCATGTATCTATCCAGTCTTCTAACACGCTACAATCAGTCACGCTCTTTGAGATCTCAAAACTCTGGACTTCTAGTAGTTCCTAGAATAGCAGAGTCCAGTAAAGGCGGTAGAGCATTCTCATATTTAGCTTCTAAACTTTGGAATAGTCTTCCTGACAGTGTTCAGGGCTCGGTCTTTTTTTTGAGCAAATAACACACATCACATATCATGACCTTGTGCTCCAGTACATCTGATCACATGCACTTTATCAAATTGCGCTGTTAATATTATGAACAGCAGCAACGCTAATTCCTCTTCACTGCTTTTCTTTCTCTACCCATCCTGAGGCATCCTGAGATTGTGCCAGCTACAGTTGTGTTGCACCTCATGAAGATTATGGACCTATTAGTAAATTAGGACCGATTAGTAAATACCGACCCTGTAAACATCCCGAAACATCTAGAGACGTACCAGCACCAATTGGATCTAACTTCATGTAGAGTTTGGACATTGGAGCTCTTTGAGTGTTTAAAGGCTCTGGCATGGAGAAGCTGGTGATGATCTCAAATGTTGAGCTATTTTATGAGTTGCTCAATATCTCCTGGTTCCACAAAGTCAACGAACAGTATAAGACTGTAGAAAAAGCATTACTCATAATCTTACGCTCATGTTAGTTCTCACTCTCCGGTGTTTTGTATTGTTTTAAAGACTATAATTGCACTCTTGATATCACCCAAATGAGGATTGGTTCCCTTTTGAGTCTGGTTCCTCTCAAGGTTTCTTTCTCATTCATTTAAGGGAGTTTTTTCTTGCCACAGTCACCCCAGGCTGCTCATCATAGATAAATACACATTCTCTTTAATTATTAAGTTCTGTAAAGCTGCTTTGAGACAATGTCCATTGTGAAAAGCGCTATAGAAATAAACTGGAACTTGGACAATTAAAGTAATTGAGATAACAATTAGTTCCCATTCTGATATTTGATGTGAACACTAAATAAAGCTCTTGGTCTGTAACTGCTTGATTTTATGAACTGCCTGATAACAGTTCTGTCTGCAAGGCAAATTATATGTTTACAGTAAATGTGAAGGATGATGAATGATTAATAAAATAACTAGCACTTTCATCGGGTTCCTACTCTACTGTCTCAATACAAGACATAAAAAAGAGATAAAAGCTTATAAATTACTGCCGTATACGATACGTGTTCAGCGCTGGCTTGCTTTGTAAAGTAACGATGCATTTAAATAAAAAAAAAATAATTAGATTATTACACATGTAGGCTTGTGACAACAAATATATAAGCAATTCATGTGGGTTGGTGTTCAGTTTTCCATGAGGTAATAATGAATTAATTTCAAAAGGCTCAGCAGGAATGAATATTTTATTGATCTGAAGAGGATGAGAACTCACTGCTTTAATTAGACTGAGTGAAAACGACTAGATTTAATTTCAAGACAAACAAAAACAAATGAGACTAAACTGAGTCTATAAATTATCTATACAATAAACAATGCTTTTTTAAAAAAACACAATTACAAATACGCATACATTTGTTGGTACCCTCTAGCAAAGAAATAGTAATAATTTGATTATAGTGATGAAGACAAGGCACATCAGCTGTGTGTTTACAGAAAAATTACAAAAATAAAGCTATTTAAAAAAAGCTGCCTTGTGTCTAACATGGATGTGACACGAGTATGCTATTTTGTATCTGGCATCTATCTTGAGTCTTGAATCTATCCAAAGCACAATAAAATCTCAAGACTATAATCAATTCTGGAAAGAAACATACGACCAAGCATCAGAAATCTCAGTCACAGCTCACAGGTCCTCCAATAGGATAATAACACAAAACCTCCATTCAAAAGCACAAAATAATAGCAAGAAACAAAAGACTGGACTATTTTGAAGTGGTCTTCCATAAGCCCTGATTTGAATCCTGTTGAACAGCCATGAAAAGAGTTGAGAAGTGCTGGAAACTTGAGACAGATGGAAGTGGGCTAGACTACCTGTTAACCGGTGCAGAAATCTCATTAAGAGCTACAAACGCTACTTGTTTGGGTTCTTCATTTTTCTTGGAGGATTACCAATTAATTGGTCGATGTCTGTAGTGCATATATACAGTATTTAATATATTGAGCAAGCCGGTAACATCTGCTAGTATTTGGTTTAGTGAGTCCATCTAGATTATTACTTTCCCTGTCTATAAGTTCATCAACAGCAAAGTCTTTATCTGTGCATCTGGTCAGGAAATTAGCTACCTTATTAATGCTGCTCTTGACAAAATTAATTATTAGCACTGTAAGTTTAACGCTGTATTGATTTAATTAATAGATTTTAAGCCTGGAAAAATAAGTCCTTCTTTCATGCTCTGTTTGCAGAAAAAGTCAATTAGAACTGATTATTTGGAGGTAAAGCCAATGTCCAATTGGTTTTCTCAAGCAAAATTGATATTATACCAAAAGCACAAATGTTACTTTACTCTCTCTCAGAGGTCAGTACTCAATGCTTGCATGTCTAATTACTCTTTCAGCAACATTAAAAACATGTCTTTAATGATATTCCTAAAATATATAGATCAGAATCTCCTCTATAGTTCTGAGCACTTATTTCTGAGCTTGATTCTGAGCTCCCCACTCAGGTTTTTCTATTAATGCCAAATATACATTTCTTACAAAATTATATTCAAATATTAATATATTTAATATTAATATTAAATATTGATATTGTGATTTGTGGTGAGAGTAGGGAGCGGGTTGAGAAGAGCCTGGAGAGGTGGAGGTATGCGCTGGAGAGAAGGGGAATGAAAGTTATTAGCTGACAGAGTACATGTGTGTGAATGAGAGGGAGGGCAGTGGAGTGGTGCGGTTGCAGGGAGAAGAGGTGAAGAAGGTGGAGGAGTTCAGGTACCTGGGGTCAACAGTGCAAAGTAATGGAGAGTGTGTTAGAGAAGTAAAGAAAAGAGTGCAGGCAGGGTGGAGTGGGTGGAGAAGAGTGACAGGAGTGATTTGTGATAGAAGGGTATCTGCAAGAATGAAAGGGAAAGTTTATAGGACTGTGGTGAGACCTGCGATGTTGTATGGATTAGAGACAGTGGCATTGAGTAAAAGGCAGGAGGTGGAGCTGGAGGTAGCAGAGCTGAAGATGTTAAGGTTTTCGTTGGGAGTGACGAGGATGGACAAGATTAGAAATGAGTTTATTAGAGGGCCAGCGCATGTAGGATGTTTTGGTGACAAGGTGAGGGAGGCGAGATTGAGATGGTTTGGACATGTGCAGAGGAGGGACATGGGGTATATCGGTAGAAGAATGCTGAGGATGGAGCCACCAGGTAGGAGGAAAAGAGGAAGGCCAAGGAGGAGGTTCATGGATGTGGTGAGGGAAGACATGCAGGTAGTTGGTGTGAAAGATGCAGATGTAGAGGACAGGGGGGTATGGAGACGGATGAGCCTCTGTGGCGCCCCCTAATGGGAGCAGCCGAAAGAAGAAGAAGAAGATATTAATATTAAATATATTAATATTTGAATATAAATATATTTAATATTTTGAATTGAATTATGATCAACATAATTATCTTCATTTCTAATTGTCAGTGTTTTAGCTTTTATTGTATTATTTAGATAGATAGCTACAGTAGCACAAATTATTTAAAAATGAAAACCTGGCTTTTTGAGTTGTTAGGATATAGTTTCTTAAGCACATTTTAGCCATATTGTTTGTTATATCAAAACAAATAGCTAGCATGCAGTATGTCTATGGTGACACCATAAAAAGTGCACATTGAACAACTCTAGACTATAGATTAGACTGTAGGCAGGCTATATTATAGATACCTATTGGCAGATGCTTACTTGTGAAAGAGATGGCACCAGGACACAATATGGGAAATAGACAAACCTGTAAAAGGCAGTGTGATGCTGTGGGCAATGTTTTGCTCGGAAACCTCTGATCCTGGCATATTACTTTGACATGTACCACATACCTAAACATTGTTGCATAGCAAGTTACACCATACCAGTGCACATCAATGGACTCCAGTGGTTGCTTTGACTTCAAGGTCCATCTGATCAATATTCAAAGGTCCATGACTTGCAGGCTCTAAAGCTGCTTTGGTGGCTTGAGGGGGACCGACACGGTATAAATCAGGTGGTTTTAATTTTATATCTAATCAGTGTGCATTAGAATATACCCAATGTAATGAGCATGTAGAAAGCTATTTATTGATTGATTGATTGATTGATTGATTGATTAATTGATTGATTGCAGGAGCTCAGAGTAAATTTGGTATTTGTGTGAATCTTGCGTAATCTGACAGAAAAATAGGCTAACACCATCAACAAAACATTTCTGTAGACAAACCGAAAAAAAATACTGAATCTGAAACAGACTGCTACTGTATGCATCGAACAGTAGAACATCGGAATTAGAACAAATCCAGTCCACAAACACAAATTTGGTAGAATATTCACAGTGCTTTTCCCGCACACTTCATCCTGCACATGCATTATTGCACTGCGATATATGCCCACTCATACCCATTACCGATTCAGCCACGCTATTATGCAAAGATCACTTCCAAATTGATCAAAATTGCATTACATTGACACAAATGACAGGTTTCAGCACTTTATCCATCAACGTGTGACGCCTTCACGCAGGGGTGCATCAGGGCCTGGCCCCCTGCTGCATACTAATGACAATATGACAGGTCTGCTGCTGTAATTCTACTTCCACCGCAGAGAAATCTGCCAGTCAAGAAAAAAAGCCTGTAACTTGATTAGCATGAGAGACATCTGCAAGAATAGGATTCTTTTTCAAAATGCCAAATAGGTGTAAATGACACAGGCGGCTCACCAAAAAACAACCACACACATACACAAAAAATAGGCTCCCTGAAACAATACAAATGATCATATTACATGTTTTGTACAGTGCTGAATTGACTTACCTCACTTCACAGGCGAAATGTTTATTTCACGTTCAACTATCCCAAAAACAACCAGAGATACAGAGTTGAGTTTTGATCTGCAATATTGTTTATAGACATTTATTATTTAGGAAGTGCTAGCTCAGTGCATAAGGTGTCTTCAGATAGACTTTGAGCTTTTGGAATTAGGCAGTACCTCGGTTTTTGAATCACGGTTCGGTTCAAGCTCGGTATGGTTACGGGGAAGAAATGCAAAACATAAAATTGCTGGTCGATTTCTAATTAATGCAGTTTGTCATTATTATTAGTTTGTGAACATCAACAGCATTAAAGTATATGTATATATAAAAGTATATATAAAGTATATGTATATGTATATATCATTAAAGATTTTTTTTGTCCATTTTTTGTCTTATGTGCTGTCATGTCAATCTAAACTGCCCAGTGCCTTCAGAATCAGTAGTGCTGGCCGTTGTACATTAAACTATATTAGCAATTCTTAAACCAATCAGATTTCAAATTCGCCTCACAGGGCCAAATAGCGTCAGCATTTTTCCGTTCTATGATTGGTTGGTCAGAGAGAAACTGTTACAGCTAAGTTCCACTAGCAAAACACGTCTGTAGCGCTCTGCACACATTCATACATCTGACTTTTTTACACCCACAATGGCTGACAGAGGAAGAGAAATTCATTTGATATTCTTAAAAATCCATTTTCAAGAAAAGTTAGACATCATGAGAATGGGTCGGCCAACCCCAAAGCTAGCTAGCTTGTCTCAGCCTGGGAAATGGTCGCTTCCAAAGCAGTGAATACGAGCGGAACCACTGGCTTACAGTCTTTTAGGAGCGTTGCAAATTATGAGTCTGCATCTCTAATGAGTAGGTTGTATTTTATTAACATTTTCATGTTTTTGTCATGTTATTAGACAAATATTGATTCTGAACTGCTCCAGATGATGTACGTGGAACAGTTGCGGTCATAGTGTAGAGGTTTGGAGTTGTCTTAATTGGGTTTCTTGCTTTAGTAAAAATGGTATTTAACCTCAATATGCGAAATGCCTCTCTCTCTCTCTCTCTCTCTCTCTCTCTGTAATGCCACGCGTTGTTATATTGCGTTTACATGGCTGACTGACACTGGAGACACCTTAAAAAAAAAAAAAAAAAACTCTTTAGGACATTCCCGATGATTATGTGTTTGATCATATGAAGCGTCTGCCATGCAAGTTCCCATGAATGCGCTGTTACTATAGGCGCAGTAACAGTCCTAGAAAATTAACCACCTTCGGTCCAGTGATGTTTGAGAATTAAATAACGCTATGCTGAAATGTTTGACGGTTTAGAGCTTTACATATGTATAGAAAAACACTTCTGGATAAAGAAAGGTTCACCCTGATCGCCAAAGAAAACCTTAAGTGTTTCATTTTTCATTAAGAGCAGATGAAACAAAAACCAGAGTAATTTCACCAGATGTGTTCTAAGCACAAGTAAAATAAAAGTGCAAAAATAACCCATGGCATGCACAGCGCGTAGCATCTAAACAAGCAGGTCTTGAAATAATTTTCTCCTCAAGTGCTTCCCGTCGATGTTGTTGTGATTGTGTGCCAATGAAACAATCCTCTTTACAACAAAAACAACATTTTTATGCAAAGCGAGATGTTCTACAGGCCAAAACAGGGGCAGGTAATATATATATATATATATGCTATATTCCTCTTGCTGTTTAGAGAGGTATCACATGAGCTTGTTAGTCCTAGCGAACAGAAAACTCCACAATTGCTATTCTGAACTTTTATAATGACACAATCACAACAACGTTGTTGTATTTTTTCCCAGCAATAATTACATAATTGTTGCATGACTTCTTTCCACAGCTTGTCTGTCTCCTGAAATGTCATTATACGATGGAATGATCACAGAACCCCTGTGTTCTAGAGGAAAAGACAGTCGAGACAGACCGAGACGGCGTCCTAGAGGCGATGATTACGATGTTACTAAAAACCAAAATATGTCCCCGGGTGCAGCCAAGGGACAAACTGACAGAGTTGTGTTTCAGACGCATGAAGTCATGTTCTGAACGGTGTTAATGAGGAGTCAACAAGAGGCTAAGATGCCACATGATACTGCAGCGGTCTATATTGGGTGCCTTACTACAGGTGCGAAAAACCTGGATATATTCGTCATGGATTGTTGGTTGGTGTCAAATATTACTGAAATGCTTTTTGCTGTGGTATATGCACTCGTAAGTGCCTAAAAGTGTGATAGGTGGCTTAGCAGACACCTGAGATTAGCCAGTGTCACTGTAAAACCACAGGCAAAGAGGGGCTAAGATATTTGAACTACTAATATTATGCGTAGACAGTTGTTGTGTCACTGTTTCCCAGCCACCTGAAACATGCAAAAAGGTTTTAAGGGCGAGTTGGAGTCCTTGAAAAGTCTAAAGAAGAGAGAGACACATGACAGTGTAACACTCTTTATGTAAAACATATGATAATTAAGGTCTGGTTATGTGTTTGATGAACTTCAACACTTCTGAAAATATCTATACATTATTATTTCCATTATATGGAATTTTTGACAGCTGACTTTTCCAACCATATGTGTTTTCCTCCCAGAATAGTTACCACAAAACTAGAGGCACACAATTGTATAGGGTGTCTTTGGATGCCTTGGCATTAGATTTTCTCCTCACTTGCATATGAGGCCCAAACATGTTCCAGAATGACAATGACCCTTTGCACAAAGCCAGTTCCATGAATATATGCTTTATATGGGTTGGATTGGAAGATCTGCTGCTATAAAGCTTTGCCCTCAAACCTATTGAACACCTTCAGGGTGAATTAGAATGCTAACTTCACCCCTCACCTACATCATTACCTGACTTTCCTAACATGATGAACGAGCACAAATCTCCACATAAACTTTCTTTCGGCTTCTCCCATTAGGGGTCGCCACAGCGGATCATCCGCATGTTTGATTTGGCACATGTTTTTACACTGGATGCCCTTCCTAACGCAACCCTCCCCATTTATCCGAGCTTGGGACCGGCACTAAGGCTTGTGCAACCCTAATGGCTGGGGTTGGTTCGCAGCGGTGAGAGCGCCGCATCCTAACCACTAGACCACCAGGGAACCTACAAATCTCCACATGCACTCTCTAAAATCTAGTGGAACATCTTCCCAAAAGTGTGGAGGTTATAATAATAACAAATAGAGACTCAATTTGGAATGATGTTCAAAAAATGACATTTGAATCTTAGGCACAGGTGTCCACAAACTTTTGCATATATAGTTTATATAAAGTGTACATGACAGAAACAATCACACGGTGCTGCTAATGAAAATACTTGACTTTCTGAAATAAAATACTGCATTGCTACAGTAGATCTGATAATCCTCTAGACATGAATCAAGATTATTAATGTCCTAATAGGTTGTCGCCTGTGTGTAAATTTACAGTGTGGTATATTAAAGTCACTGTCAGGCTCTTAGACACTCAATAAAGCGCCATGCAGCGTCACGCCTAATGACTGCAGGCTTCTCTCAGGGATCTCATGAGTTTTGCATTCCAATATTTAGAATAATCATTCTTCCTAACCGCCCTCTCCATCTCGGCAGCAGCAGTCTCCAAATCGTTTTCGGCTACTATATGTTATCAAAAACCAATATAGATACAGCTTCCCTACAGCGTTTTTTACTAGCGGTTGCTAAAATAACTTCGGTTCTTTAGTCGGAGTTCACACAAAGGTTGATGTCACGGTTTACTCCCCATACTGTCCATAGCTTGACCCATTTTCTATGTCCCTTTCCTTATATGGTCGGTTTTTCCTGGTCTTGTGACCTGATTTCGATAGCAGGCAAAGTGATTAGTCCTATTGTTTGTTGTAACATTTTATTACGCCAGTTTGCACTATGCGATTTCAGAAGCCTTTTGAAATGAATACTTGTCACCTTGAATGATTTGATCCAAATAATATCTTAGATGTACTCTATAAAAGGCTGTAAAGTACAGTCGAGCTTAAGACTTGAGATGGGGACACAATAGACTTGCGATAAAAAAATTATATGTTCAACTTTCATTATCAGTGAAATCTTGGCCGGACAAATAAAAATAAAACAATCACGCGGATAAAAACATTCTTTAGCACTTAATTTTTTTGTAGTCGATAAGAATTACTGCTTCTACTATTGTATAATTGTGGCTCCATTATGAATTTCATGCAATCCTGCAGTATGTGCCCCCCATTAAGGATTTTTAGTGTAATAGCTATATAGCAATTAGTGTATTGCGTCCAAAATACTGTCCTACTCACTATTTCCCCAATTGCAAAAAGAAAAAGCAAGCTGCAACACGTATTGTATCGAGTATTTTGTATCATGCCCTCTGTGTTGTTTATACCAACCTTCTGCAGTGCGTTGTGGGATTGAACATCATGGGTCATCAACTGGAAAAAATTTGCTATTTCTATTGCTTAGAAAAAAAATTTTGAAGAAACTATTTGTAATAAATAAGAATCAGCACAGTGTCTATAACAGTTCCTCAGACCAGAAATTCGATACCGGATTAATGACTTTCAAAAGGTATGGCTTTCCATATGAAAACAAATTACATTCATCATATAATTACACCACAGTTGAGAGTTAATTTCTCAAGGTTGTGAACACCCAGGCCTTTTTTGAACCATCATTATGATGCCACGACTCTAGAAACCATCAATATTACACGGAAACTCAAATGCAGATAATAAATGGTCAAACTAAAGCATGGAAACCATTGAACACAGTTCAATAAGTCTCCTTTCACTGCAGCCACATCTGTGTCACCCACATACATAATTTCTAGAAGATATTTCTAGAATTTCTAAAAGATCATTTCAATATTAACCTCATAAAATGCATCTTTTCTGTGCATTACAGTTTTCATGTGTTTTTGATTACATTTTACAGGAAAGAAACCACAGACATATCAATGGTTCATGAGAAAGCTTAACAACCGGTTTGAACTGTTTTGGCCGACGTTTCTTCTCGATGTCCAGCTTTTCGTTAAAAGTCCGTTTTGAAAATGACCAAATCAATTTCTTCCCTTCTGTCAGCTTCAGGAATGAAGAAACAGCTATTAAATCCAGAGAAATAGATTTGATCTTGTGCAGTTTGCTACAGATGCGGTTTGCAAACTTTAACTAGCGAGCTCTCTCATATCTAATCCAAAAATGTAAAAAACGTTGAAGTTATTGTATGCCTGCTGGATGGCCCAAGTTTTGCTGACTTGAAATCTTATTGGTTAAAACAAAGGCTTCAAACAACATGTACTTTATGTTAACAGGCACCCACACTGATTTAGAACCCCTCGTGCATTTTCCTTTGACCCCACCAACATGTGATGTGATGGCTGAATATGATTGGATAGAAACTGTAAAATAAGCATACACTACTTGAAGCAGCGTACCCGAGAAAAAAAAGCTATGAAATGAAGAGAATGGACTATTGGGAATAACTAAAAACATATAGTCATGGAAAATGTATATTAAAACATAAGCCGGTGATAATTATGCCTCTGCATGTTTCAAGCTTTTTATAGGCTACCCCTAGCTGAGCACTAGCAAAAATCACAAGGACAATTTTTTTTTTTTTATATTAGTAATCCAACAAAATTGTAACTAAACGTAATCCTTTACACAAACCTTATTCAGATGATCACATAAGGGTTTCTACATTCCTTCCACTTTTGTGAAGAAACCAGAGAATGTTCTCCTTGAGCCAGTTTCTTCTTTGATTACCTGCTTTCAAAAAAAAAAAAAACCCATCTCTCAGAAGGTATAAATGATGCAGTGAACCACCGATATATGAATGTGACAGAATGCTGACTTGTTTGTACACTGAATCGAGGCACAGCAGAAAAAATAAATCGTTTCTGTTCACATTCAGTTAATATTAAACTCACTTGTTCAAAATAACATCCAAGGCTGGAAAAATATCTGAATGTGAGAATCAATTCACTCCATACAACACCAATATGATAAGTATTGACACTTCAATCTGCCTATTCCTATTTTATAGCTTCTGTTTACGCTTCTGTGGCATTGCTCTGTTTCTCTACCTCTGTTTATCTACCTGTGATACATTACTTATATTACTGCCTTGTACCTTAATGATGACATTTGTGTCCAGTATACTCTTGTGACTTGTGCACCCTACCACCCTGTTCACACACTACACCTTTAGATGATAGGAAATCGAACGATGAGAAGAAAAAGGGTGCGTTTGGTAAAAGTCTAATGAACAACTTCAGGTAGTCTGTAAACAAATAAACAGCATGCTAGGATTAAATGACACCTTTCTATATCCTGGCACTGGTCTGGAACAAATCTCAGCCTTCAGCTCGCACTGCCTCAGTAGATCAGGAGATTAAGATAGAAGGAAGGAAGAGGGGGGAGAGAGAGAAAAGGGTGAAGGCTTAAAGTACTCGTTTTCCCTTTAAATTACAGAGTAAAACTAAAGATTAAGAAAGGGTAGGATCTAGTTGGTAATGAATGCAGTGATTAGTGTTTAGAATTATCTGAGAAAATGAATAATTTATTTCTTGTGTAAGCAAATAACAGTTTACATCTGATTTAGTCATTGCCACTGTTTACTCACTAGTGAATTTTACTCTATAATAGTACAAGACCGCTGCTTTATAATATAATATAATATAATATAATATAATATAATATAATATAATATAATATAATATAATA
>JAAIIK010000133.1:2548278-2559360 GCA_014706435.1 Silurus glanis | reverse complement strand
TATAATATAATATAATATAATATAATATAATATAATATAATATAATACATTACAATATAAAGATGAAACTGTAATAAATGGACATTCAGCGACACCACACATGAGGACAGGTTCCTTTTTGAGTCCGGTTCCCCTCAAGGGGGAATTTTTTCCTTGCCACTGTCACCACTGGCTCACTCATTAGGGATAAATTTACAGGCACTAAGATATAAAGAAATACTTTATACTTATCTGCGTAAAACTGCTTTGGGACAATGGACCATTAGCAAGCTTGCTAAAAAAAAAACTACCTATTATTTTGCACAATATAATTCTAATGTTATCCTAATATTTAAGGGGCTAGCTAGAAACTTTGGCTACTGCTTTTCAGTGGTGGACAGTAATGAAGTCAATGTAAATCGTTACTGTACTTAAGTACCTTTTTTCATGCATCTGTACTTTACTCAAGTATTTCCATTTCGGGAAACTTTTACTTTAACGTCACTAAGTCATATTTCGTACTTTTTACTCAACTACATTTCGCAAAATCGGTCGTTTCTTTTTATTTATGAGCGGATAAAAACGTAACTGATCAAACACACAGCAAGTTACCAATCAGCGTAGAGCACGAGCTCTGTTTTAAACTTGTCTTGATTGCCGATGGCCAGGGCAGAAAAAAAATGTTGTTGTTGTTGTTTTTTCCGTACCGCTTTTTTGCATGGTCACGTCCATTATTATAATATGTCATGGTGAACGAACCTGGTCGGGACTCAGAGAAGTTCCCTCACTCATACACTCAGAAGGGAAAGGCAGGGTATCAGTAAGGAGAGCAGAATCCAAATTAAAATTCTGGATCACAAAAAAATGTCCAAACCCTCAGGAGCCCAATTCAGAAAAAAAGAGGAAAAAAGTAGCGGGGGAAACGTGCAAAAGTTATACTGTGTGGCCTGCTATTCTTTTTTTTTTACGCATAGAGCAACAATATTACTTTTAGCTGCATAACATTATAATTTATAGTATGTAGTTTATCATAATGTGTGTAGCAACAAAACAATTACAGCCTGACTAGTCTAGTTGGATTGTAGTTAAACAGCACTTACTGATTTGGTTACCTGTAATTGAGGTGATGTCATAAAGGTTTTCTGTGATTGTACTGAATAGGAACTGAGGACAGTAAAGAGAATCTCCAGTGCAGCTTCAAAGGCTCATTAAAAAGACATATATTATAAGGAGAGAGATGTTGTATAAAGATCTTATAGATATGATTAGCCAAGGAGTTCTTGGTTCTGAGAGTTTGATAAATTGTGCAATAAATGCATTTAGGGTGATGTTTTTTACATGAAATTGAGCTCTCAGAAATGTGTCAAAATTTGTGGACTGCTCTGAGAATATGTCTTACTCATCCAGTGACCATAGCTGAAGCAAAGAGGGGCATTTTAAAGCTGGAACTTATTAATAGGGGAGATTTTGGGTCACCCTGGGCTTCATTCAAGCTAGAAATGCCATTGCTGCTTGGTGGTATCTACTTAGCATGGACATACAGTTCAGCATCAGGTCAACATCAAGCAGAACATTTTGAGAGGAATAAATGATAGAAGAACCTCCTGAGTGAAACTTGTCAAAACAGCTGTGACCTTATTTACAAGGTATTTGAAAAGAAGGTTTTGGGCTCGTGATAATTTATTAGATATCAATTAGTGTTTAAATCTTGAATATCATTGTATTAATAGATTGTTTGCTAATAGTAACATTACAGTCTTTTCACATAAACTGAGTTGATTGAACAAAAGTCTTGTGATAAAAATTATGACATTATAGGCATCATAAATCAGAGTACTTTTGATACTTAAGTAATATTTTACCTACTGTATCTCTACATTTACGAAAGTACATGCTTTGTGTACTTCATCCAACACTGCTGCATTGCTAGCTAGCTTAGTGTAATGAAGTTAGCTAGAAAGATTAGCCACTTATTTGCACAATATACTAGTTAGCTTAATGAAGGTGTAGCGATACACAAAATTTACAGTTTGGTACATAGCTCGGTTTTTAAATCACGGTTCGGTACAATTTTGGTACAGTTAGTGTTAAGAAATACAAAACAAAATTGCTTGTCATTTTTTATTAATGCAAATTATTATTATTAATATTTGTGATCATCAACAGTTAAATTTTTTATAACAATTTTGAATAAAATGCCTGCTTGGTTAAATAATATGTTAAAAAAAATACATATTTTATATTATTTTATAAAAATAGAATATATCAAAATAAAATAAAATAAATAAAATGAATGCAATACACTTTATTATATTGATTACATTTAGTAATCGATTAAATTGCCACAAACTAAATGTATTAAATAAAAATAAAATAAATGGAAAATTTTAATTAAATAATTTACATTTGTTAAACCCTATTTGGTTAATACAGATGTGTATATAACTGTGTATATAAATGTGTATATAACTGTGTTTACATTTAATATTTAACTTTCTAAAGATATGATCTATTTCATGCTTCTACTTATTTCAGCATACTTTAAACAATTTCTTAATTTTCTTCAATTTCTTTACTCCTTCAATATGCAGAACTGTCAGGATTTTCTCCCTTTAAGAGAAATTCTTGAAGCTGGACATAAAACTGCTAAAGAATCCATTTCACGAGACTGTTGCAAAATATTTGCACACACGCACAAAACAAAATCTGAAAGTTACAACGCAGTACCAATCTTATCTCTGGTATGGCATGAGTAGCCACAGTGACACTGCGCTAACTCTATTTTTTTTTTTTTTACCCTTGGAATTGTTGTGTATGTTTTCATATTTAATAGCCATAAACACCCCCCACAAAAAACAGTCACACTGCGCTCACAGTGTGAGGCAGAGTCTAAACCAAACTTGTGCTCTTCCACTTTATAAATTTGTGAGGGAACTCAGGTGTTATATATGTTGCAAAACATTTTACGCATGTAAAAAGAATTGCATTCGTTACACAGGTGAACCGATCTAAAACTCTGAACCGAAAATTTTCGAGACAAATACGTGTCTCCTTACACCCCTATAGCCTGCTAATAATGTCCTACTACAGTAAACCCCTATTGTACGAGCAACTAATAGTACGAGCAAACGAAGATACGAGCGACCTTGATTTGCTCGCAAAATAGGGCAAAATTTTGCGAGCAAATTTCGAAGGCACGAGCAAACCCACGCTGCCGGTTCCCCGTTTTCGGCGGAGGGTAGCATCAGTCGCTTAGTTGATGACGTATCGCTCGGTCGCTCTCGTTGTTCAGTGCAGCGAAAACGTAACTTTTTTTTTGTGTTATATTTTATTTCACTAGAAATCTTGAAAAATGTCTCCCAAGAAAATCAGTGATGGTGCTGTGAAAAAGAAAGTAAATAGAATTACCATGGAAACCAAGAAGGAAATAGTGGAAAAGTACGAGCGTGGTGTAGCCCTGTGCGTCTCACACTCGCAATCAACCACTACCACATGGGTGAGTGTTAAATTATGTTTACCGTACGGTAATTTGCGGTGTATTTGTTTGTTAAAATAGGCCACAAATACTGTTTAAGTGCAAAAATAAGCGATCGAATGAGGTCTCGGAACGGATTAAATCACTTTTACATTCATTCTTATGGGGGAAATTAGTTCGAACGTACGAGCAAATGGACCTACGAGCAATTTTCAAGAACGAATTACGCTCGTCCAACGGGGTTTTACTGTACTAGGATAATTTTAGCTAACACTTTTTTGTTTACATTATTTTGTTTGTTTGCTCATAAACATATTGAATGTATATCTTTATTGCAAATTTAGAAACACCTAAGACATGAGACACTGCTCTTTTAAATGACAGTATTTTGCTCTGAAGCAGTAAATAGGACAAATAGCAGTTGTCAAAGTGTTTCCTGAACTGTCCAAATCCATCTCCATACTGATCAGTTCAGGAAGTGAAATGCTAATCGCATTCGCGTTGAATTTCTTGTTACTCACCGAGACAATTCTGAAATAAAAGGGCAACTGTGCTTTGAGAGGCAGGAAAGGTGTTTAATAAATGCCAAACACGGCATTGCCCATAATATAATAGCAAAAAAAATAAATAATTAACACGGGAGCTGGGGTGACCTGTGTGGGACCAAATACCTTCATACCCAGTGCTAAAAGCAAGGCCACAGAATCAGGCTCTTCTGCAAGTCTTCAATCCTGCTGTCTGTCCTCAGAGCAACCTGTGGTCACACTTTCAGCAAGTTGGAAATAGATTAAAATATTCATATGAGCACATGAGAAGCAGATTATTTATGGAACCTATAATTCTTTTTTATATCCCAAACATGGCTTATGTGTCGAAAGATCCAACAACATTTACTATCCTTCAGGAAACACACATGGACTTTATGGATCTGAAGTGGAACCTGTTCAGTATAATCCTTAATGGTGGGATATTTCAGTTACCAAATTACCAAAAAAAACATTGTATAAAATAACACAGGTAAAAATTATAAAGAAAAATTAGATTTTGAGCCATGTCAAAAATGGCTTATTAAAATGGGTAATTAGTTTCTAATAGCTTGTGTGGGAGCCCCAGATAATTCAAGAAATTAGTAAATAATCAAATTTTATTATTATTATTATTTTTTACAATTTCACTTAAAGGTTAAGATGTAGGCACTAATTAAACAATGTTTAGAAGTTTGAATGTAAAAAAAAAACTATTTTATTTTTTATTTTTTATAATTGCTATGAGTATTGCCAAAATATTGTTATAGTGTGTTGATACTGAAAATTTGGATTTAATCCCTACAACCTTCCCCTGTCCAAAATCCCTGTTTGAAATTTAACAATATATACTCTGCAGATAAAGTGTATCGCAATGCCTGGAGTTTTTCATATTCAGCTACAACTATTTTTAAAATGGTACCTTTACACGCCTGAAACACATGAACAGTAATCTATTAATGTTGATTAGGAAGGACAACTTAAAGGTTCCCTGGTGGTCTAGTGGTTAGGATGCGGCGCTCTCACCGCTGCGGCCCCGGTCAGGGAACCGACCCCAGCCATTAGGGTTGCACAAGCCTTAGTGCCAGTCCCAAGCCCGGATAAATGGGGAGGGTTGCGTTAGGAAAGGCATCCAGCATAAAAACATGTGCCAAATCAAACATGCGGATGGGCCACTGTGGCGACCCCTAACGGGAGAAGCCGAAAGAAAGTTTTTAGGAAGGACAACTTAAAAAAAGGAATTTATTTAGGAAGCTAAAAGGGAATTGAATATGAAAAAAAAAGAAATAGCCTAATTGGTTGTAAACTGGTTTTCCTTCAGTTATGATTGAATGAATGATCATGTAGTACACTTGATCAAGTTTCATGGAAATTTATTGTGAAATCACATTGACTGGAGTCTGTACATGTACAGTGTACGACAGATGCGCAAGATCGATTCACATGTTTTAAATGGTTTAAAAACTGTACCACTGTTACAGTTAATTGCATTAAACATTAAACATAAAGTATTTGTTCTTATGTTAAATTCTAAACTAACACTTTACCTTTATTAGAATAATATACAGGCCCCTCCACAGTATGAACTTGATATACCAATCATCTTTATTAGTGAAATTCAAATCTTTTTTAATGTTTTCAATACTATAAATGTAAACTTTTATTTATGATGACAGACTCAATCATCCTCAACATGAAGGACCGCAGTATCTCACAAATTTATGGTAGAATGTTCAGTGAGATGTCCAACTGCTTTTACTTTCTCTGTAAAATACCCCAAATTGTGTTCTATTGGATTCAAGTCAGACGACATATTTAGGTAGGTTATACAGTAGTTGAATTTTTTCATCTTTAGACACTCTTGTGTGATGTTGACTGTATGCTCTAAAGCATTATAATGCTGAATAGTTTCTAAAGCTTCATTTCATCATTTGGGTTTATCCAGTGGCATTCATGATGCCATCTATAAATCTTATTATACATTTAAATATTTACAGCATTTGGCAGACACCCTCGTATTACATGTACAGAAACTTACATACATGTTATTTATACATCTAAACAGCTATGGGGTTAAGGGCCTTGCTCAGGGGCCCAGGAGTGGTAGCTTGGTGTGGCTGGGATTTGAACTCACACTCTTTGGATCCAAGTCCACTGCCTTAACCACTAAGCTACCACCTCCCCATTAATGTCAGCTTCTCAACACTGTTTGCACACATCTTACTTCTTTTCATACCATACTCCCACCACCATGCTTCACCACATTCACTGTGGTGGTCTTCTCAAGCTGGAGCCCAACTGAGGTAAAAACATTCCATCTCAGCCTCATCTGATCAAGGAATGTTTTTTTTTTATATATATATATTTACCAGGCTTCGTTTCAAGTTTATTCCTACACCTTTGTATATGTATATAAACAAATATTTGTGGACACCTGTAAAAAATTATTTGAATGTGCTTTTTGAACATGCTATTCAACATTTAGTCCCCTTATGCTGTTATAATAACCGCAAACATCCCCCAAATGAGGATGGGTTCCCCTTTTGAGTCTGGTTCCTCTCAAGGTTTCTTCCTCATAACATCTAAGAGAGTTTTTCCTTGCCATAGTCGCCATGGCTGCTCATCAGGGATAAATACAAATCACTCACCTTAACTGTTAAAATTCTCTAAAGCTGCTTTGAGACATTGTCTGTTGTGAAAAGCGCTACAGAAATAAACTTGACTTGACTTGACTTGGCAACTCTTCTGGGAAGATATTCCACTTAATTTTGGAGTGTCCATTAGAAGGGCATTAGTAAAGACTAATAATGGTGTAGGGTGAGGAGGCACTTTATAGCAGAACACTCAAGATCTTTCACTCCAACCCATGTTAACCATATCTTCATGCAGTTGACTTTGTGGAGTGGCCCAGAAACTTAATGCAGCTGATAAAAGACACATCATTGTTACTTTTCTTTGACATCAAAAGATGCCCAGCAGTGCCATCATGAAAACCAGTGGGACCCTAATACACACATTTACAGTATGGAAAAGCCTAGACAGAAGTGATCTTCATAGAAGGACTGTGGCCAAAATGCCACACCTTTGACTTGGAAACAAGGCTAAGTGACTCTTTGCACAGAAAAATAGGAATTGGTCTGCAGAAAAATGACAGCAGGTGCTCTGGCCTGACGAGTCGAAATATGAAATATTAGGCTATAGCAAAAAAAAGTTGTTTGTCAAAGGGCTGGAGAGAGGTACAATAATGAGTGTCTACAGGCAACAGTGAAGCATGGTGGAGGTTTTCTGCAGGTCTGGGGCTGCAGTTAGAGATTTGGTCAGGATTAATGGTGTCCTCAGTGCTGAGAAATACAACCAGACACATCCATCATGCAATACCATCAGGGAGGTGTCTGATTGGCCCCAGACTTATTTTGCAGCAGGACAATTACCCCAAACATACAGCTGAAATCATTAAGAACTATCTTCAGTGTAGAAAAGAACAAGAAGTCCTGGAAGTGATGGTTTAGAGCCCTGATCTTAGCCTCCTTGAGTCTGTCTGGGATTACGTGTAGAGACTGAGGGATTTAAGGTAGCCTACATCCACAGAAGATCTGTAGTTAGTTCTCCAAGATGTTTAAAATAACATATCGGCCAAGTTCCTTCAAAAACTGTGTGATGCTGTTTTGCAGGCAAAGGGTGTCACGCCAAATACCGATTTAATTTAGATTTCTCTTCTGTTCATTTACTGTTTATTTTGTGAATTGCTAAAAATGATATATTAACATTTTTATTTTTTAAAGCATTTTTAGTTTACAGCATTTTTTCATACCTGTATAAAACGTTTATACAGTACTGTATATGCACATCGCTTCTCATAAAAAAAGAAGAAATAAAGCATGAAAAAAAAGGGAATAAAAGAGTAATGTAATTGTTTAGAAGAGTAAAGAACAAGCATGGTTGTTTATCTGCTGGATTTCCCTGCATTTAGAGCAAATTACAAATAAAATAAAAAAACATTGCATTTTTCTATGATCACATTGAACACAGTTCATATACGAGGTGGTATCAAAAAGTGTTGAGACTAGTTTTGTAACACGCCAACAGATGGCAGCACGAGGCTGCACGCACAGTCACAGTGAGCACTGACCTTCATAAGTCAGTTTGCTGAAAGATATGATCCTGTGTACATGGGGACCTGTGCAACGGGTGCTATTCTGACCATGTGCATTATCACGTCTACAATTTCATCATGGACAGCAAGTTAGAATAAAGAGCAAATGTGAAATTCTGCATGAAACTGGGCAAATTTGGCACAAAGATGTTTGACATGATTCTGCAAATTTTACGGCGATGTTGCAATGAGGCGTTCGAGGTGGAAGAACTTTACTGAAAGACGATAAGAGATCAGGAGGACCGTCAACAAGCTCAAACACCGAAAATGTCCAAGCCATTCGGCAATTTGTGCATGATGATCGTCGGAGAACATTCCACAACATTGCTGCCATTGTCGGTGTGTATACGGAACAGTCCAGGTGATCCTCACCTGTGAGTTGAACATGCGCCGTGTCACTGCCAAATTCGTCCCCAGGCTGCAGACCTAGGAGCAGAAGGAGCACCGAGCCATGGACGACCCGTCCTTAATTTTGAGGATCATTACAGTTGTCAAAGCCTGAGTCTACAGGTACGACCATGAGACAAAGCAACAGTCTTCACAGTGGAAAAACCCATCATCTTCACGACCGAAAAAAGTGAGGCAGGTCTGCAGCTCGACCAAGTGCATGCTCATTGTCTTTTTCAACATTGTGCATTGAGAATTTGTCCCCAGGGGCCAGAGCATCAGTAGCGAGTTCCACTGCCGGGTTTTAAGACATCTGATGGACGACATTTGGCGAAAGCGACCGTATCTGTGGTGCGCTAGTCTCGAAACGTTTTAATACCACATCGTAATCAATCTTCATGGAATTTAAATGATAGAGTAAAAAATGACAGCTCTTTTTTTCAGCGGCATTTATAAGTAAATTTGACTGACATGATTAGACACTTGATAGGAGTGGTCTCTTACAGGATGACTCTGCCCCATCCACAGAGCACAAGGGCTCACTCTAAAGCTGCATGAGTAATGAGTAATTCTTTTGAGCTGGTCTTCACAGTTGCAGGCTCTCACCCCCATCCAAACCCCTATGGGAGATTTCGGATTGACATTTTTGAGTGTTTCAGTGATTCATTATCGTTAATCAGCGGTTAAATTCAGACTCCTGTCACATAGAGGACGGGCAGCATGATACTGTGAGTCCAATTACACAGACACTTCCTGGTTATTTGGGGGCTTTTTTTAAATTTGACTTCTCAGATTGGATTCCCGACTCATGGCCTAAATGTCTCACCTCCTGTGGTGTCAGAATTGAGTCAATAATTTCGAAAAGCCTGTCAAGTGTCATTTGAGTGTGAAAGCAGAGGCTATGTGAAGGGAAGAAGAAGAAGAATAGGTCAAGCAAAAGAGGAGATATCAAGTAAAGAAGTTATTTTTAGCAGCAGAAGATGAAACGCAAGTAGTTGTAAAATAAGGACAGAAAGGAGATGAATAAGGAAATTAAGAATAAAAGCAAAGAAAAAGTAAAAAGAACTACACGAGAAGAAACAGAAGGAAAAAAACGAAGAAACAAAAAAACGTCAAAAACGATTGAATTTAGAGAAGAAAATGAAAGACAAAGAGAAAGAAGCAAAAGTAAATGCAGCAGCAGATGTGGAAAAAGCAACGGCAGAATATATACAAGATGAGTAAGAACAAATTGAAGGCATCTAGAAAATAAACGAAAGAAGGCATGAAGAATGTAACAGTTGCAGCAGCAGAAAAAAAATAGTAGCTATAGAAGAAAAAGAAATCTGGTTAGATATATGGGATGTATTGATTGAACATCTGATTCTAAATCCACGAGCATTACTATTGATTTGTTCTATTTTTGGGAAGTGAGAACTAATCTTCTCCACTCTTCTCAGGAGGCATTCAACTCAATTTTTGAGCATGGCTGTAAGAATGTATGCTCATTCAGGTACAAGAGCTTTAGAGAGATCAGGCAATGATGTTGCTGAGAGATGAGAGGTCTGGGGGGTGTTCAATTGGGGTGGGGGGTCTTTGCAGGGCAGTTCTTCTAATGCAGCCTTGATACATCATATCTTCATGGAGCTCATGTTGTGCACATGGGCATTGTCATGCTTTCATGCTGGAACAGGATTTTGTGCCTTTTAGAACAATGACTTTGAGTACAATTGTGTGTTGGCATCAGTTTTGAGAGCATATGGGTGTGATGAACTTTTGGCCACAGGGAAGCTTTTGTTGATAAACAACAAAAGAGGATATTAAGAAAAAGAACTGAAATAAAAAATTTAAACTAGGAGCTATAGAATAAAAGGAGGAGAAAGAGCAGTAAGAAGAGGAGGAAATTGAATGAATGGGAAAAGGGAAAAGAAAAAAGAGGAGAAGAACTAGCAGCAGGAAAAGAGCATGGATTAAAAGCAGAAGAAAAAAAAACAAGAAAAATTTTTTTTTATAAGAATGGAAAATTGTAAAAGATCTGAAATTAGAATTAGAATAGAAAATTAATTGGAATTCAAAGTGAAACAATAACAGGAAGAGAAAGAGGAAAAATAAGAAGAGTAAAAAGGAAAAAATAAGGCATTCAGGTCATTTCTACAGCATTTCCTACACAAGTCTGTGTGACCAGACTTTGATTGAAACCTTGAAGTGATTTGATAAAAATGATCTCCCAGTTACTACGCAGAGGTTCGTTGATAAATTCGCTTTCAGGTTGAAACTCTAGTCGAGTCGTGTAGACTTCCTACTCGCACACAATCTCGATCTCGATACTCGGCTCTCTACAAAGACTCGCACACATGAAACACACTGGCAGTTTGTTCAAGTGAAAAAAAAAATCCGCAAATCATGTCATTTGAACCTAATATAAAGATCTTCACATTTACATTAGTCATAATCAGATCCTTACTCTCCCTCTCTCTCTAGCTCATTATTTCTACATCGCTTTTCCTTTCACACAAAGCTGCTCAGTCTGCAGGGGCAATGTGTGTGTGTGTGTGTGTGTGTGTGTGTGTGTGTGTGTGTGTGTG
>JAAIIK010000133.1:2486594-2504864 GCA_014706435.1 Silurus glanis | reverse complement strand
ACACTGAGCTAACACTTCTCCACTCTGAGCTACACTGAGCTACCACGTCCCCACACTGAGCTACACTGAGCTAACACTTCCCTACACTGAGCTACACTGAGCTAACACTTCCCCACACTGAGCTAACACTTCCCTACACTGAACTAACACTTCCCCACACTTAGCTAACTCGTCCCTACACTGAGCTACACTGAGCTACACTGAGCTAGCACTGAGCTAGGTGTTCAATAGTGTTGAGGTCAAAGTGATAATCTTTAGTGGCCTGCTTCAGGGCTCTGACCTCAACCCTATACAGTATAATGAACACCTCTGGAATGAATGTGAACGCTGACTGCACCCCAGGCCTCCTCGACAGTAAATTGGGACTAAATGTGAACTAGGACATTCAAAAAGCACATATACTGTATAAGTTATGCTCAGGTGTATACAAATAGTTGTCCATGTAATATATTTGTCATGCCAATAAAGTAACTTTAGTTCATGAGAAAAATGCATAATAACCACCACACAGCCCTAAACTGGCATATCAACCAGTTATAATCGCTACCACTGAAATACTTTCCAATGATCTCACAAATACGCTCTATACTAGCAATTCTCTGTGGATGAGCTGCAGCACTTTTTTCATTGGTTTGTGTTGCATTTGCAGCCCCAAAACCCCTGCACACCGAATACAATCTTAATTTCACACAAAGACTGCATTGAAAAGTGTTCTCTGGTTTCGGGATACACGTTATTCTCTGAGCAGAAACACGGCGGTATTACGCGCACGCCTCACAGACGGTACGGACAAATGGAGCTAATTTGCCGCACTGCATCAGCTCTCCAGTGCTTCCAGCTGAGTGCACATGCCTAAGTGTCCAAATATCAAGCGCCTCATACCGCAGGCTGTCCATCACACTCTGGCAGAAGATTGTGAAATATGCACTCGCTGGCGCACAGCCACAGCCGCACCGCAGGGACCGGAGCGCATTCGGTAGCTTTTGAATATTTGAATGCACGAGCTTATGTGAAATGTGCAACACGTGTTGCGGGGGGGGTGGGTGTTTTTACCGGGCAGGTCCGAGAAGAGTAGGATGCACTCGTTGAAGCCGTTAGCCAGGAGGCGGTCGCGCAGCTGCTGCAGGATGGCCACGCCGATACAGAACGGGAACGACGAGTTGCCCAACAGCAGCGTGTCCCACAGGTGGAAGATCTTATGCAGGGGAAAGACGTCTACAAAAGGAAGTACACACACACACACACAGGAGAAATTAAACGGATTAAAAAACGGTTACATCGATTCACTTACAAAACGGCTTGGCACTCGCTCGCATTGACACATTAGGAACATTAGGAAGAGTAGGAGGAAGGAGGAAAGGAGAGAGCAAACTTTTTAGAGCATTGTATCACTTAGCATGAAGCGTTCCTTAGCTAATATCACTTCCTGCGGGAGTCGACATACACAAGCCCTTTGACTTCAGCAAGCATATCAAAATATATACAGTCGACCCCGCGATAATTCGTGGTTCGGAACTCGCGGCTCGGAAAATTCGCGGGTTCTCATTTGGAACCTAACTATCAGCAAGTTTCGGATTATCTTAGAAT
The DNA here is from genome assembly GCA_014706435.1 of Silurus glanis. Classification (NCBI taxonomy): domain Eukaryota; kingdom Metazoa; phylum Chordata; class Actinopteri; order Siluriformes; family Siluridae; genus Silurus; species Silurus glanis. The sequence continues at coordinate 2,503,277 of JAAIIK010000133.1, read as the reverse complement.
TGCCGGGAATCCGCAGCGGTGACCGAATGTTCAGGAACGTTAGGAATAAAAAAAATTTTCACTAACAAATTTCATACATTTTTTTAAAACATTATTGTATTAAAGTGACATAATGTCTAGATGAATTCACTAAGGTACCATAGGGGCTGCGGGGGTACGTCTAAAATGTGCAGATTTTCGGAACTCTTAGAACGTAACCCCCGTGAGTTCCGGGGTACCACTGTAGAAGTTATAGAACAATTATCAACAATAATGAAAGTGGAAACACTAAAAGCTGATAGTTAACCATATACTATATAAACAGTTATTACTGCACATCCGATTATGTTTCATCCCTTGTAAATATTTTTAAATTGTATATAATGCAATAGATCTAATAAGATTTTTATGTGCTTTTTGAATGTGCCATTCCATATTTAGTGCCCATTTGCTGTCATAATAACCAGACGTCGACCGATTCATTGGATATTGTTGATTACTCGGCACCGATCGTTGATTGCTGAAACTCAAAATCCATGCTGATATTTTTTCCGGCTTGCATTTGTTGCTGGAGCGAACCCAGCCATTAGGGAGGCACAAGCCAGTGCACTCTTAGTGCCGGTCCCAAGCCCGGATAAATGGGGAGGGTTGCGTTAGGAAGGGCATCCAGTGTAAAACATGTGCCAAATCAAATATGCGGGTCACGATTAAGAATTTCATACCGGATCGGTCGAGGCCCGGGTTAACAACGACCGCCACAGGTATCGTTAGCCAACAGGGTACCGGTGGAAATTGGGCTACTGTTGGCCGAAGGAGGAGAAGGAGAGGAGGAAGACGTCTACAGAGGCGACAGGGAAAGGAGAAGTGTAGGAGAGTGGAGGTTCGGGTTGGTACTTTAAATGTTGGCACTATGACTGGTAAAGGGAGAGAGGTAGCTGATATGATGGAGAGGAGAAGGGTAGATATGTTGTGTGTTCAGGAGACCAAGTGGAAAGGGAGTAAGGCCAGAAACATTGGAGGTGGGTTTAAACTGTTCTATCATGGTGTGGATGGAAAGAGAAATGGTGTAGGGGTGATTCTGAAGGAAGAGAACAGTAAGAGTGTAGTGGAGGTGAAGAGAGTTTCTGATAGGGTAATGAACGTGAAGGTGGAAGTTGAAGGGATGATGATAAATGTCATCAGTGCCTATGCTCCACAAGTCGGCTGTGAGATTGAGGAGAAGGAAAGATTCTGGAGTGACTTAGATGAAGTGGTAGATGGTGAACCTAGAAATGAACGATTGGTGATTGGGGCAGACATTAATGGACATGTAGGTGAGGGGAACAGAGGTGATGGGTAGGTATGGCCTAAAGGAGAGAAATGTGGAAGGGCAGATGGTGGTAGATTTTGCTAAAAGGATGGAAATGGCAGTGGTGAACACGTATTTTAAGAAGAAGGAGGATCATAGGGTGACCTATAAGAGTGGAGGAAGGTGCACACTTCAAGGTGATCAGTCACACCATGAAGTTATGGGAAAGAGTAGTGGAAGCCAGGCAGAGAGAAGAGGTGACCATCTGTGAGCAACAGTATGGTTTCATGCCGAGGAAGAGCACCACTGATGCCTTATTTGCTTTGAGAACGTTGATGGAGAAGTATAGAGAAGGACAGAAGGAGCTGCATTGTGTATTTGTGGATTTAGAGAAAGCGTACGACAGAGTGCCAAGAGAGGAGTTGTGGTATTGTATGAGGAAGTCAGGTGTGTCAGAGAAGTATGTGAGGGTGGTGCAGGACATGTATGAGGACAGTGTGACAGCAGTGAATTGTGCAGTAGGAACGACAGACTGGTTCAAGGTGAAGGTTGGACTGCATCAAGGATCGGCCCTGAGCCCTTTCCTGTTTGCAGTGGTGATGGACAGGTTGACGGACGAGGTCAGACAGGAGTCTCCCTGGACTATGATGTTTGCGGATGATATTGTGATTTGTGGTGAGAGTAGTGAGCAGGTTGAGAAGAGCCTGGAGAGGTGGAGATATGCGCTGGAGAGGAGGGGAATGAAAGTCAGTAGGAGTAAGACAGAGTACATGTGCGTGAATGAGAGGGAGGGCAGTGGAGTGGTGCGGTTGCAGGGAGAAGAGGTGGAGAAGGTGGATGAGTTCAGGTACCTGGGGTCAACAGTGCAGAGTAATGGAGAGTGTGTTAGGGAAGTAAAGAAAAGAGTACAGGCAGGGTGGAGTGGGTGGAGAAGAGTGACAGGAGTGATTTGTGATAGTAGGGTATCTGCAAGAATGAAAGGAAAAGTTTATAGGACTGTGGTGAGACCTGCGATGTTGTATGGTTTAGAGACAGTGGCATTGAGTAAAAGGCAGGAGGCGGAGCTGGAGGTAGTAGAGCTGAAGATGTTAAGGTTTTCGTTGGGAGTGACGAGGATGGACAAGATTAGAAATGAGTTTATTAGAGGGACAGCGCATGTTGGACGTTTTGGTGACAAGGTGAAGGAGGCGAGATTGAGATGGTTTGGACATGTGCAGAGGAGGGACATGAGTTATATTGGTAGGAGAATGCTGAGGATGGAGCCACCAGGTAGGAGGAAAAGAGGAAGACCAAGGAGGAGGTTCATGGATGTGGTGAGAGAAGACATGCAGGTAGTTGGTGTAAAAGAGGCAGATGTAGAGGACAGGGTGGTATGGAGACGGATGATCCGCTGTGGGGACCCCTAATGGGAGCAGCCGAAAGAAAAAAAAGAAGTTTGTTGCTGGAGCGGCTGAAAAGGTTGCGCTGTTATTATGAGAGCGGTCTCTAACTGCGCGCTGCACGGAGAGCAAATAGGAGCGCTATATTGTATTTATTAATTATCATTTATTAATTATTAATAAATATTTTTTTTTTCATTTTTATGATTCAGTACTTTAAAAAAATAATAATTTTAGTACTATTTTCCATGGAGTGTTATGTTTGTTTTTTATTTAGTATCATTTTAAAAAATAACGGTTGATTAATTGGTTATTGGCAACTACGATCCAACCTAGCTATCAATATCAGAAAAAAACACTATCGGTCGACCTCTAATAATAGTGTATCCACAATACCATACTAGGCTGTGTTAACTTCTACTATAGTGACAATAGTATAGTAGGAATGAAATAATTAAATATAAACTTGTGATTTGCCAGAACAGTAATCAGAGCTTTCATTATGGAAAATTAATCAACACCTTTTGACCAATCAGAATAAAAAATTCAACAGGGTCATTATATAACGTGTTAAATAATATCTGTTACATCATGTTAAGTACTACTTTAATTTAACCTAAAAAAAATTAAATCATCCCTTTCTATATATATATATATAAATCTTGTTTATCTGTAAGCTTCCAGTACAATGTAATGCCTTATGTCCTATCTGTAAATGCCATCTTTTTTTGTGTCACCATAACAAGTGTGGGTGGGAAGAAATAATGAAATAAATAAAAGAAAAAGAAAAACAATATTATCAACAATAAAATCATATCAACTTTCAATTCCCTCATCCCCAGATATCATCAAAGCAGAAACCTGGAGCTCAGAAATTCTGTATATCATATTTTAGAACAAATAAAAATAGAGGGGATAGGACAAAACTCAAACCTACAGCCTGAACAGTTCACTTAAAAACAAACAAAAACGCTACATTTTAAAAATCAATAGTTCAATATTGTATCATTATAACAGTGTAATACAATACAGTTGTAAAATGTTTTTGAAACACATTTTTGTTTTGCTACACAACAATATACATAATTTATGCAGGTATATTTTAAAACCATTTTTCTTTTATCACATTTAACTGTTAAAATCATAGGAATTTGTTAATATGTCCCATATCCAACAGGAAGGAAGTACAATTACAATTGTGTTGTACTAACAAGAATGATAAGTAAGGGACAGTGGCGGTCCATCAGGGTCAGCTGACCCAAACTCTATCCGAATCGCTGACTTAAGTTTTAATATATTTTTGTCCATGAATATGTACTAAATTATTCCCAATAGTCTATTCTCATCATTTCATAGCTTTTCTCTCTCATGTGTTGCTTCTAGAAACAATGCCATAAAGTGTAATTTTCGTTTTAAGTTTCTATCCAATCAGATTTCAGCAATCATGCGTTGCCAGGGTCTAAGGAAACTGCTGAAAGACCAGCAAAAGGCACCCTATTGATTCAAATCCATGTTGCTTGAAGCGGTTGCTTTAACAAATCGATTTGTGACTTGGCTCTCCAAAGCCCGCTGGCAGACGTCTAAATGCGTCAGATGTTTCGCGTCCTTTGATTGAAGGGTCAGAGAGCACACTAATCAACCTGCATCTGTAGCAAAATGCACAAGCTCAAATATATTTGTGTGGATTTAATAGCTGTTTTTTTTTATTCCACAACGGCTGACAGAGGAGAGGAAATTGATTTGGTTGCAGATACACTTACAAAGACATTTACAGATGGACTTTTCTAGAAAAGCTGGACAACATGAGAAAAGGTCAGCCAAAATAATTGTTAAGCTTATTCATGAACCACGATATGAAGGCGAATAACCATCGGACACAAGGCACAGACTTCCCAGCCAATAAGAATCAAGCATTCAGTGAGACAATGCTATAATCTATTTTATTATGAACAGGAGGAACTTGGTGCCAGTGGTGTTGGAGGGCCTCCATCATCAAAAGGTCTTATTTGGCTTGTTTCCTAAAGTGTACATCTGTAATAAAACTATTTTAATACTGTTATAAAAAACTAGTAAAGACCAGCTAATTCATATATTTGTATTTTACTTTGCTGTATCATTGACCCTTGAATTTACATTTACATTTATGGCATTTGGCCGACGCCCTTATTCAGAGTGACTTACACTTATCTTGTTTATACAACTGAGCAGATGAGGGTTAAGGGCCTTGCTCAAGGGCCCACCAGTCAATCATAACAAAAACATATTAGAAATATGTCTTTATGTTGACTGATCTAAAGCTAACACTGTTATATATATGTTCATTTAAATGTCAGACAAGCTGCTTTGTTTACAGCTGAGGCAAAGAGCAGACATCTTGATTTCACATCCCTTGTTAAGCTAGTTATGATGGCTTGATTTTGCCCAGTCCAAAGTCGGTAATTATGAGTTACAACCATTAATTAAATTACAATCATCACAAACTTCTTCTTCATCTTATTCTTCTTCCGGCTGCTCCTATTAGTGGTCACCACAGCGGATCATCCGTCTCAATACCCCCCCCTGTCCTCTACATCTGCCTCTTTCAAACCAACTACCTGCATGTCTTCCCTCACCACATCCATAAACCTCCTCCTTGGTCTTCCTATTTTCCTCCTTCCTGGTGGCTCCATCCTCAGCATTCTCCTACCGATATACCCCATGTCCCTCCTCTGCACATGTCTAAACCATCTCAATCGGGCCTCTCTCCCTTTGTCCCCAAAATGTCCTACATGCGCTGTCCCTCTAATAAACTCGTTTCTAATCATGTTCATCGTCGTCACACCCAATGAAAATGTCAGTATCTTCAGCTCTGCTCCCTCCAGCTCCACCTCCTGCCTTTTACTCAATGCCACTGTCTCTAAACCATACAACATCGCAGGTCTCACCACAGTCCTATAAACTTTCCCTTTCACTCTTGCAGATACTCTTCTATCACAAATCACTCCTGCTATCACTCTTCTCCACCCACTCCACCCTGCCTGCACTCTTTTCTTCACTTCTCTAACACACTCTCCATTACATTGCACTGTTGTACCTGAACTCCTCCACCTTCTCCACCTCTTCTCCCTGCAACCACACCACTCCACTGCCCTCCCTCTCATTCACACACATGTACTCTGTCTTGCTCCTACTGACTTTCATTCCTCTTCTCTCCAGCATGTACCTCCACCTCTCCAGGCTCTTCACACCACAATCCCCACCCTCAACCTCTTGCTCTTTTAAATCTTCTCACGGAGCGCGACTCGGCGACGGTGTTATTCCTTATTTACGAAGTGCGGCTGAAAAAAAGCCACTCGCCGATGCGCATGGAGCAAGATTAGACGACATTTCTCTCTCTGAATGTGACTCCTGAAACAATGGGCCATTATGGACCATCAGCGATGATTGTTTCGGAAATTTGAATTCTGATAAACACTTCAAAAAAAAAAAGAAAAAAGAAAAAAGAGAGCTTTTGCATGACGCATGGAGAAAATGTGAACTGGGTTAACTTGGTTATAGTGAAGATTTTCCATTTTACATGCAGCTCATAACTACTTTAATGCCTTGAATAATCTGTTTATTCTATATTTACATTTATGGCGTTTGCTGCACTTATCCAGAGCGACTTATATTTATCTCGTGTATACAACGGAGCAGCTATGGGGTTAAGGGCCTTGCTCGGCGGCTCAGGAGTATCAACTTGGTGTGGCAGGGATTTAAACTCATGACCTTCGGACCAAAGTCCAAGTCCTAGCAGTTCAATAGGATTTAGGTGTAGTGATTAGGCAGGCCATTCCATGATAATCGTCGTCGTCGTCACACCCAATGAAAATCTCACTATCTTCAGCTTTGCTCCCTCCAGCTCCACCTCCTGTCTTTTACTCAATGCCACTGTCTCTAAACCATACAACATCGCAGGTCTCACCACAGTCCTATACACTTTCCCTTTCACTCTTGCAGATACTCTTCTATCACAAATCACTCCTGCTATCACTCTTCTCCACCCACTCCACCCTGCCTGCACTCTTTTCTTCACTTCTCTAACACACTCTCCATTACATTGCACTGTTGGACCTGAACTCCTCCACCTTCTCCACCTCTTCTCCCTGCAACCGCACCACTCCACTGCCCTCCCTCTCATTCACACACATGTACTCTGTCTTACTCCTACTGACTTTCATTCCCCTTCTCTCCAGCGCGTACCTCCACCTCTCCAGGCTCTTCTCAACCCGCTCACTACTCTCACCACAAATCACAATATCATCCGCAAACATCATAGTCCAGGGAGAGTCCTGTCTGACCTCATCAATCAACCTGTCCATCACCACTGCAAACAGAAAAAGGGCTCAGAGCCGATCCTTGATGCGTCCAACCTCCACCTTAAACCAGTCTGTCGTTCCTACTGCACACTTCACTGCTGTCACACTGTCCTCATACATGTTCTGCAACACCCTCAAATACTTCTCTGACACGCCTGACTTGCAATACCACAACTTCTCTCTTTGCACCCTGTCGAACGCTTTCTCTAAATACCCAAACACACAATACAACTCCTACTGACCTTCTCTATTCTTCTCCATCAACATTTTCAAAGCAAATAATTAATCTGTACAATCATCACAAACATACTTATTGTAAATAATTCGACTTTATGCTTTGAGAATTCATTATGTCACATAGTGTGTAAAATATTATCTGATTATTTTCTGACAAGGACAAAAGACTGGAACAGTAAACACACATTAGATTCCAGCTGCGATTTCTGGAATATGCTGAGTGTGTTTGGCTTATGTAGTTAAATTTGTATTAATAAAGAGAGACTCTGTGTTTTCGCACCACACAAACTTTAGGTGAAAAGGTCAGATGTGCAGTGCTTCACACCACAATCCCCACCCTCAACCTCTTGCTCTTTTAAATCTTCTCACGGAGCGCGACTCGGCGACGGTGTTATTCCTTATTTACGAAGTGCGGCTGAAAAAAAGCCACTCGCCGATGCGCATGGAGCAAGATTAGACGACATTTCTCTCTCTGAATGTGACGTTCGGACAATCAACGCGCGGGCTGCAATTCACCGTTCGGCGCACGATCACAGGAAAATTTGCCGTTTAACAATTATTCTGTGTAATTCGGAACAAATTTCAGTAATCGAAACGGTGCCTCCTGAAACAATGGGCCATTATGGACCATCAGCGATGATTGTTTCGGAAATTTGAATTCTGATAAACACTTCAAAAAAAAAAAGAAAAAAGAAAAAAGAGAGCTTTTGCATGACGCATGGAGAAAATGTGAACTGGGTTAACTTGGTTATAGTGAAGAGTTTCCATTTTACATGCAGCTCATAACTACTTTAATGCCTTGAATAATCTGTTTATTCTATATTTACATTTATGGCGTTTGCTGCACTTATCCAGAGCGACTTATATTTATCTCGCGTATACAACCGAGCTATGGGGTTAAGGGCCTTGCTCGGCGGCTCAGGAGTATCAACTTGGTGTGGCAGGGATTTAAACTCATGACCTTCGGACCAAAGTCCAAGTCCTAGCAGTTCAATAGGATTTAGGTGTAGTGATTAGGCAGGCCATTCCATGATAAATAACCCTCCAGTTGACTGTCTGCTCTCTAAATAACACCTAAAGAGCTTGGATGTATGCTTCAGCTCATTATCTCGTTGTATGGTGAAGTCGGTTCCAATGAGCTGCAGTCTAGACGGAATTGTATCTTGTTGAAGTATGGAATTGTAGCAGTGCTGGTTCATTTAACCTGGTATAAGTCTCCAATCTTCCGTACACCATAACAACTGCAAACCATTGACCATCTCCATGTTTGACTGTGGTGGTGAGGCAGCCTGCTAACATCTTCTCTCCTGTTCTCAGTCTTATATACGTTCTTCTGTTAGAGCCAAAAATCATCTGTCCACTGAACTTTTATTCAATCATTCGCTCTCCAATATTTGTGGGTTTTTGCCTTTTGCATAGTTTGTTTTTTAAACGAAAGGAACACGTCTCAAAAACCATAAAAGACTAGATGTTTCCAAACTTTTGATAGGCAATGTAAAATATATAACAATACCCGCTAACCCCCCACCAGCCAGTTCACATGAAATTGGTCAACAAAAGGTTGGAGACCCCTTCTCTATAATGGTTAAATAAGTGAGACGTCCCAAAATATTTGAGACATCCCAAAACATCAAGATGCATCAAGAAATCAAAATTATGAGACATGGAGATTTTGAATATCTCTGATTTTATACACAGCTCATAACTACTTCAGTGCCTTCACATGCTGTACTCTAAATCTTACACTTTATTTTTTAACCAAAAATCTTCAGGAACAAATCTTTTCCTTAGTATGTGTTCTGAATAAGCACGACTGAAATGGAGTCTCACTGTTGCATTCCCATCCAAAAGCCTTTAAGTGGAGTGTATGACTGATTGTGTGTGTAATGGTGCTGTACTTACGAGTGAACATTGTCAGGAACCATGGAATCGCATACAGCTGTAAGAGAACAAAAGGCCTTTGGTTAGATGGGGAAATAGGCTTAATTGTCTCTTAGAACAGAGAGAGAGAGAACATGTAAAGGTTCAGCGCGCCTGATTCACAAGGCGATGAGATGATTTTATTTTGCAAATGGGTGTCATTTATAAATTGCTCACAGAAACTAACACAAAAATCTATTTAGAAAAACAGACAGCTTTCAGAAAAAGAGTTCCTGGGTTTGTGCAAATTTATGTAAAAAGAGACTGACTTTTGTGAATCTTGATTGATCGGCTTCAAATTGTATAACTAGTGACATGATATAGACAAAAGTATTGGGATATCTTATTGGATATATTATATGGGATATATATTGGAGTTTTCCAGCCATATGTAGTTCTTCTCCAAACTGTTACCACAAAGTTAGAAGCACACAATTGCATAGGATGTCTTGGGATGTGGTAGCCTTAAAGATAAAGGTAATGGGCTTTTTACGCCTCACATAAACACGTCAGCCATGATACAGTGCCCCTAGGGCACGGAGGAGTAAACTGCCTTGCTCAAGGACCCAAAAGATGCAGCTTGACAATACTCCTACTTGAACCCCTGACCTTCCATTCAGTAACCCAGAACCATAACCACTGAGCTACCATGTAACTAAGAAACCTAGCATGTTCCAACATGACAAAACCCATGTGCACAATTCAATCTCCATGAAGATATGCTTCACATGGCTCGTCATGAAAAATCTTGAGTTGCCCACTGTAGAGCTCTGACCTCAACCCTAACTGTAACCACTGGCTGCACTTCAGACGTCCTCACCTGACCTACATCAGTACCTGACTTACTAACACCCTTGTAGCTGAATGAACACAAATCTCCACTAGCACACTCCAAAATCTAGTGGAACATCGTCCCAGAACAGTGGAGGTTATTATAACTGCAAAACTGGGAACTAAATTTGGAAGGGGATGTTCAAAAAGCACATACGAATCTTTATGGTCAGTGGTCCATATTGTGAATAAGACTAGTTATTTAATCTAAACAAAAGTAATAATTGGCTATAATGGGATAAAGAGTTAAAGCACTTCATTTAATGGGCTTTCATTGCATATCAACAAAATGATGCGTCTCAAAAATGATAAAAGACGAGGTGTTTCCAAACTTTTAACGAGCACTATATAATATAGAACCCCCCCTCCCTAAACACACACACATATATACACACACATACACACATTTGCAGCCAGAACACAAAATTATTTTCAAAAGAAAATTGTAAATACAAATCATTGAGAAAAGAAAAAATCACTGTAACTGCTCTAACAGCTAACTTTGAATGAACTGGACTCTCACTTGAACATGTCTGCTCAACAAATAAACATAGCTAAAACTGATTTTTTATTTATTTGGGCATACTTTCAGACTTGTTATAGGCTGAATGAAGCAGTCAGTATCGTCTGTGTGCATGAAACACTCTTTTTCTTTTTTTCTCTTTTTTTTGCCTATATCCCCTTAAGCATGAAACTTAGTCCAATATTCCTTCAGGCAAAACTGTTCCTCTTCCCTTTCTTAGCTATAAACCCAGACCTATAGAAGAAAAAAATAAACAGTACTGGGCAGCTGTATTGTGTGTAAATAAAAGATACAGAATAGAATATACTTTGTTAGAATTTCATTCTCTTCATCCAGTAAAAAACTGAAGAGAAAAGAACCACTCTGGAAGCCACACTCAAGCATTCAAGATGTCTTTCAAACGATAATAACTTGCATGTGAAGATTTGTAATAATGATTTTAGAGGGCAACTGTGACATGACAAGGTGAACTGATTGAAGACCACACAAAGTCTGCAATGCATTCTGGACTTTTCAGTCCATTTTTGCTGTTTCCACCAAAACATCACGTCACATTTAGAAAAAGGTTCTTCCAATATATGTATATATCAGTAGCTGGTCGTGCATTTCACACCTTGACCTTCATTGGTGTCCTACCTGAATCAATCAACCTTTTAATAACATCATTATGATGGCATGGCTCAGGTTCCCTGGTGGTCTAGTGATTAGGATGCGGCGCTCTCATCGCTGTGGCCCGGGTTCGATCCCCGGTCAGGGAACCAACCCCAGCCATTAGGGTTGCACAAGCCAGTGCACTCTTAGTGCCGGTCCCAAGCTAAATAAATGGGGAGGGTTGTGTTAGGAAGGGCATCCAACGTAAAAACATGTGCCAAATCAAACATGCGGATTATAAATACGGATCATCCGCTGTAGCGACCCCTAATGGGAGAAGCCGAAAGAAAGTTTTTAATTATGATGCCATGGCTATAGAATCCATCAATAATATATTGTATAACAGAGTACTGTATCACAGACAGGAATCTCATACAGTGAGAATGAATGCAGTTACTAAAACAAGAAACCCAATGAGCACAATTCAACTAGTCTCCTTTCACTGCAGCCACAGCTGACTGCCTGCATACATCATCTCTAGCAAAAGCATCAATATTAACCTCATAAAATAACTCTGGGTTTTCTGTGCATTTGATCAGTTTTCCTGGAGATTTGAAATAAAGGCAAATTGTGCGTTTCTGGGCAAATTCTACAAGATACAAAAGTGGTTCGCAGAACTGTTTGGAACTGTTTTGGCGGACCTTTCCTCACAATGTCCAGCTTTTCGTGAAAAGTCAACCTTATAATTGTGCTTGTAACAAATCAAATCCGTGACCAAATCAATTTCTGCTCCTCTGTCAACCATTGTGAAATGAAAAAAAAAAACAGCTATTAAATCCACACGATTATATCCGATCTTGTGCAGTTTCTAACAGACGTGAGTTGCAGTAGTCTGCTCTCTGACCATTTAATCAAAGGATCCAATCAAAAATCCAATCCAATCAAAATGCAGGCGTGTTTCTATGCCTTCTATGGGGCCTCGGAGTGACCAAATCGCAGTTTGATTGCCTAAAGCAAAAGCCGTAAGCAACATGGATTTGAATCTAACAAGAGCCCGTGCTGTTCGTTTCTGCTGGCCTTATGGCGATACGTGATGTGACGGTGGAAATGCAATTGTATAGAAACTCTAATCGAAAATTATACTCGGTGGTGGTGGTCCTTGCAGCAGGGCACCAGAGAGAAATGCGATAAAATGAAGAGAATAGACTATTAGAAAATATTTAATTCATGGAAAAAGTACTGGTAGTTCCAGTAAGTCGAAAATACCGTAAGTGGAGAATTCTGCTAGCAACGGCGGAAATGAGAGATGCACAAATGCGGTGCATATAGAACAGTCAGCAATACTTTTGGTTTGGATAAGAAAAGGAGGAGGAATGTTTTTGTTTTCTCTCAAAATTTTTATTAAGAAAACTGCTGCTAACATAACCGTGCACAAAAAAAGCTAAATCAAGAAAAGAAAGACAAAAGCAAAAATATTTCAACAGAATAAAAAAAAAAAAAAAAAAAAGGTTCAGGAGGTTTGTTATGGTCCAACACTCACAATCTGAAAGGCCATGTAGGTGACCTACAAAGTGCCCTAGACTTTCAGAAAATTTGGAACACTACAAAGTTCAATGTTCGTCCCTCTGGTGAGAAACTGAGGTGCCCTCGATGTTTGGCCTTGTAGCTCTCCATTTAGGTTCTGCTGTCAAAGATAGAAGTTCTTACCTAAACACTTTATAATCCAATACAGGATAAACACATACCGTATTTTTTTGGACTATAAGCCGCTACTTTTTTCCCACGTTTTGAACCCCGCGGCTTAAACAACGAAGCGGCTAATATATGAATTTTTCCTGGGTTTTTCCCGGTTTTACAAACTTTAAGCCAAAAAACTGAGTGACATAACATTAGACCAATGAAATTTCCGAACGGAAACGATAAAACGCACCTCACCTGTGTTCTGAGCTGCACGGCATCGGGAGAAAAACTTCCACCGGTGGCGCACGACGATGACAAAAGATAAACTCCCCAGAGAAATACAGTGGTACCTTGACCTACGAATTTAATTCGTTCCGTGGACGAGCTCGTATCTCAATTTGCTCGCGCATCAAATCAGTTTTCCATATTGAAAATATTTAAAATGGCATTAATCCGTTCCAACCCTCAAAATGACACCCCGTTTTTATGTTTCATGTTATTAAATTGGAAAATACATTTCTAAATAACAAATCTTGTATAAAAACATAATAGAAAGAGTATGTAAAGATATAATAACGTTTTATTCAGTGTATTTTTCTTGGAGATGAGACGACTTGAGCTAACGAAAACGCCGGTGGGGTGGATGTGTGTGTGTGTGTGTGTGTGTGTGTGTGTGTGTGTGTGTGTGGAGGGGGGGGGAGAGGCGATAAGTGGAGGCGGAGGGAAAACTCGTTTTTTACTATCACTCCTGTACACTACGTATCCCTAAACTTTAAAATTTTTACTTTTTCTTCTTTGCTTATCTTAATTTTCGTCACAGTCTGCAAAAAAATCGACCGAGTGACCGCTCGTACCTCAGAAAACTCGTACATTAATGCACTCGTAGGTCAAGGTACCACTGTAGTTGAGAAAGGAAGGAGGAAGACAGTGAACAATGACTTACTTGGTAGGCTACTGTTTAGATACAAGCCGTTGTAGCGCGTTGAGTCAGGGTGAAGGGATAGCTCGCTAACTCCAGTTGCAACAGAAATCATATAAGCACAGACAGGTTTCCAAAACTCGTGCTTTTTTATTTTTCTTGGCAACAGCGTTATGGGTTAGTCAAAGAAACTTAGAAATGAGCATCAGAAAATAATAAGGACATAATCCTCGTCTCTCAAAATGCCGCTCTGCTCTTAAAGGAGCCACAACATATTTCACCCGTTACACCGTGTAACAGACACTGTCTTTCGGTAAAGCCTGTGTAAAGTTCATTAGTTTCAGTGTAGACACCTGCAGCTTATAGACAAGTGCGGCTTATTTATGTTTAAAATAAAAATATTTGTAAAATTCAGTGGGTGCGGCTTATATAAGGGTGCGCTTTATAGTCCGGAAATTACGGTACCTAACAATCTAATTTACTCTCATAGGCAAGCTTTTCAGACCTGCTGGATTCAAAGTGTATACACTCGAGAGCCAATTTCTACTGCCAAAGACGGGGCAACATGGATTCCTTATTGATCACTGCGAAGGAGCTCAGTATACACTGTAAATATATCGACAAAAGTATTGGGACACCTGACTTTTCCAGCCATATGTGGTTCTTCCCAGAACTGTTACTACAAGGCACACAAATGTATAGAATGTTTTTGAATGCAGTAACATAAATTTTTTCCCTTCACTTGAACTAGGAGACCTAAACCTGTTCTTAGAGCATGAGAATACCCTTGTGTGCAAAGGAAACTCCATGAAGATATGCTTTACATGGGTTGGACTGGAAGATCTTGAGTGGCCTGCTATAGAGCTCTGACCTCAACCCTATTGAACACCTTTGGGATGATTGGAACACTGACTGCACCCGAGGCCTCCTCACATCACCTACATCAGAACCTGACTTTACTAACACCCTTGTGGCTGAATAAGCAAAAATCTCCACAAAAACACTTCAAAATCTAAAGGAACATCTTCCCAGAAAAGTGAAGGTTATAATAACAGCAAAAGGGGACTAAATGCGGAATGTTCAAAAAGAACGTGTCTCCAAAATTTTGTCCATATAGTATATGTACCATAAAGCTGCTGAGGTAATAATGATCATTTTATGCTCATCCTAGGACTCCTATGTATAATCTGCTTACAGTGAACATGATTTTTAAACCTTCAGTCTGACTGGACTTTCCTACACCTGGATACTGTGATGATTTCTAATCCGAAAAGACGAGATCCAAAAAGTCTGCTTCTTCCAAGGTTTCTTCCTCATGACGTCTCCAGTTATTCCTTTTGACTGCCTTTTCAACTTCTGGCCATGAATCGAACTCTGCGCGACTTAACAACTTAACGACATCTGCTAAATAAATGTTTATCCAAGCATATAATGTGCCTGTCCCTGTGCGAATTTATCATCTGGACCAATTTCGCTTGTATTACACTGTGATTATATACATGCCTATGAGAGATTCAATATAAATTACACAAAATGCATTATACAGTTATTATCATTAGAGAACTCTCACAGCAAGAGAGGAGTACGGTGAAATATGTGAAATATTGCAGCGCTCTGTGCATATGTAAACGTGAATTCCTCAAGAGTCTCCGCGTGTCGCAATACTTTCCGAAGTTAAAGACGTTAATGCAAACGAAAACAAGCAATCGGTTGATGTTGGCCTTTGCAACTCCATGAGAAAACCAATTTCACAGGGAACGCTAGGACGTACCCAGCCAAAACGTGGTGCTTTGTGAAACAATATTGTTCCCGCACCGTCAGCCAAGATAGATTTGTGCTTTTAGAGAAACGGTGATTCAAAGCGACAAGATCAAATAATACCCAGACAGGAAAAATAAAGCTGTAATTCTCAGAAAACGACATGGTTTAGCGACCCTGCTAAAGGAAGAGAAAATGTTCCGGGGAAAAAAAAAAAAAGACGAATGGCACAGAGTTGAGACAAAAAAAAAAATCAAAAGCTACAAGATTCATTAGCATTCATTAACGAAATTGGTAAATTCGCAGACACTTGTACAGAGGGCGTCTGGCATCTTATCATGTTCATGACAATGGAAGCTGCTCGGAGACTGAAGGGGACATTGGCTCGATGTTATTGTTGCTATTCATCTTTTATTCGGCTTTCCGTGAAGCTCCGGGGATTTCAAAGAGGATGGACAAGGCTGGTGGGTCGTGGATCTTTTCTCTTTCTTTGATAGGAAAAAAAAAAGCCTGGGAGGGGGATCTGGGATTTTTTTTCTTTTTTCCTCCCTCAGGAGAATGTGTGGAGGCAACACATTTGTCAGTGTAGCACAAGCTGTGTTGGCCAAACGTGCAAACATGCACTGAAAAGCTGAAAAGAAATGATACAGAATGGGCTAAAACCAAAAAGCTTCAAAAGCCAGTCCTATATAAAAACTAAGAGTTTTCACAGGAGCATTTCAATAGCTATCACCTTAAATTCTGGCTTTTCCAAGAACAGTTTATACCCAAGATTTACCATTGCTTTACTGGATAATCTCACATCAATACTGTAGATTCATAATCAAGAACTGCTGCTATGATTCTCATACAAAACATCCTCTCAAGTCCTATTTGGTATTATTTTTCAGGATATGGCCAGAAGATAGAATATAGAATCATATGACCCTTACACCCATATGTCCTTGTTGAACATCCAAAGTATGCCTTTCTATCCATTATAATAATAACCTCCATGCTTCTGGGAAGGCTTTCTACAACATATTGGGGTGTGGCTGTAGGGATTTGTGATCATTCAACCACTAGAGCATTAGTAAAGTACAGCAGTATTATTGGGTTGCCAAGTACTGGGGTGTAAGGCATCAATTCCCTTTTTCAAGTCTGATCAAATCTTTCTTCCCTCAAGCCATCAGGCTCTTCAACACACAGAACACACACACACACACACACACACACACACACACACACACACACACACACAC
>JAAIIK010000133.1:2469816-2483657 GCA_014706435.1 Silurus glanis | reverse complement strand
GGCCGAATACTTTCGCAAGGCACTGTATATATATTTCCGGACTATAAAGTGCACCCATATATAAGCCGCACCCACTGAATTTAACAAAGATTTTTATTTTGAACATAAATAAGCCGCACCTGTCTATAAGCCGCAGGTGTCTACACCGAAACTAATGAACTTTACACAGGCTTTAACGACAGTGCCTGTTACACGGGTGAAATATGTTGTGGCTCCTTTAGGAGCATAGCGGTATTTTGGGAATAGGCTGCCGCCGCATTTTTCCGGTATTACTGCATGTGTGCAAGACGATGATTATGTGCTTATTATTTTCTGATGCTCATTTCTAAGTTTCTTTGACTAACCCATAACGCTGTTGCCAAGAAAAATAAAAAAGCGCGAGTTTTGGAAACCTGTCTGTGCTTATATGATTTCTGTTGCAACTGGAGTTAGTGAGCTCTCCCTTCACCCTGACTCAACGCGCTACAACGGCTTGTATCTAAACAGTAGCCTAGCAAGAAAGTCATTGTTCACTGTCTTCCTCCTTCCTTTCACAACTATTTCTCTCGGGAGTTTATCTTTTGGCATCGTCGTGCGTTTAAAAAAAACGTTTTTTCTCCCGATGCCGTGCAGCTCAGAACACAGGTGAGGTGCGTTTTTTCGTTTCTGTTCGGAAATTTCATTGGTCTAATGTTATGGGGTTCAGTTTTTTGGCTTGAAGTTTGTGAAACCGGGAAAAACCCAGGAAAAATTCATAAATAAGCCGCTTCGATGTTTAAGCCGCGGGGTTCAAAACGTGGGAAAAAAGTAGCGGAGAAGCATGAAACACATGAAACACACACATCTGTATTGCCCAAATAGGGTCTAACAAATGCCAAAGTTTACATTTAATTTATTTAATAAAAAGTGTACTGCATTAATTTGATTTATTCTATTTTATTTGTATAAAATATACATTAATATTTTATTTATCCAAGCAGGCATTTTATTTAAAACTGTTTTAAAAATGTAAACTGTTCAAATGTTAATGATCACAAATTTTAATGATAATAAACTGCGTTAATAAAAAATGACAAGCAATTTTATGTATTGCATCCCTTACCGAAACTAAACCGAACCCCTGACTTAAAAACCGAGGTATGTACCGAACCATGAATTTTTGTACCGTTGCACCTTTAATATATATTATCTCACAAAAGTGAGTACACCACTCACATTTCAGCAACCTCTTCTCAAGAGACAATAATATAGAAATGAAACTTGGATATATTTTAGAGTAGTCAATGTGCAGCTTGTATATCAGTACAGATTTACCTCTGAAAATAACTCAACATACAGCCATTATTGTCGTAATAGCTTTCAACAAAAGTCAAAACTGTGTCCAAAGTGAATATTTTGTGTGAGCAATATTTTGTTATCCAGCACTGTCTTAATCCTTCTGGGTATTGAATTCAGTAGAGCTGCACAGGTTGTTGCTGGGTTCCTCTTCCACTCCTCCATAATGACATCACGAGCTGCTGGATGTTAGACACATGGCCCTTCTCCACCTCCCGCTTGAGGAGCCCCACAGGTACTCAATAGGGTTCAGGTCTGGAGACATACTTGGCCACTCCTTCACCTTCAGCTTCCTCAGTAAGGCAGTTGTCATCTTAGCATTGTGTTTGGAGTAGTTATTATGTTGTAAAACTGTCGTTCGGCCCAGTTTCTGAATGGAGGGCATCAAGTTCTGCTTCAGAATGTCACAGTACCTGTTGGAATCTATGTTTCCCTCAATGACCCGCAGCTCCCCAGTACCAGCAGCACTCATGCAGCCCCAGACCATGATGCTGCCACCACCATGCTTGGCACAAGATGCAATTTTCTTGGTTTCCTCTCACCAGAGCGTTGCCACACATGTTAGACACCATCTGAGCCAAACAGGTTTATCTTAGTCTCACCAGACCACAGAACATGGTTCCAGTAATGCATGCTCTTGGACAGGTTGTCTTCAGCAAGCTGTTTACTCGCTTTCTTGCGAGCCAACTTCAGAAGAGGATTCCTTCTGGGATGACCGCCATGCAAACCGACTTGTTGCAGTGTGCGGCATATGTTTTGAGCACTGACTTCTGCAACCTCTAAAGCAAGGTCAATCAGACAAAAACATGAACATCATGAAGAGGACACATGGCTTTGCGTGGTTAAGCGACGTACGGCTGTTATCACTTATGGCATACTCACTTTTGTTGGCAGCTATTTTGATAATAATGGCTGTATGTTGAGTTATTTTAAGAAGACAGTAAATATATACTGCTCTACAAGCTACACAGTGATATACACACAATATTTCTCAATAAGTTAATGTTACAATAATTGGATCATATCACTGTCCTGCCAACATCCCAGTTTTACGGGAAAGGATGTCTGCTACAACCTTCTAAAACACGTCATTACTACAGATGCCGCCTTGAAAACCACAATCTGAAAATGCATGAAATGATGAAGAATCTGGTTCCTTTAGCTATTAAATAGAGGGTTTTCGTTCAAGCTTAAATAATCTCTGTATACTTTTACATGCTCTCCATGTGAGGGTTTCCTTAAGTTTTTATAGTTTCCTCCCACTGTCGAAAAACCTGGCTATGCTAAATTGGTGCTAAGTGGTGTTTAAGTGTGTGTTATTTTGAGTTCTATGTGTTCTCGATGTACCAGGACACATGACCAGGATGGAGTACTTACTGACAATTACTGCAAACGAACTTTCAGTTTCAACTCTGATTACTTTCCAATGCGAAGCCCTTTCAATCCTTTTCAGATTTTAAAAAGGCTATACATGCATTTTTTAGCTTCGGGTTAGATTATTGTTCATTGGTCTCCCACAATCATCCCTGGACAGGTTACAATTGTCTTAAAATGCTGCTGCATTTACATTTACATTTGTGGAATTTAGCAGACGCCCGTGTACAAAGCCATGTACAAAAGTGCGTTCAGTCTCTAGCAATGAATCAATCTACACTCATACGCTAGATTACAAACTTAAGATAAAGTTTGCTGCTCGTCTTTTGATTAATACACATAGACGAGACCATGTTATAGAGCTTGAACTATACATCTACAACTATACCTTTTGATTAATCACTCCGATATTTGTTTGCTGGAACTATCAGCTATCGGCAAAAATCCATAACGATAGTTTTTCGGGGTTGTGTTATACAGTACGAGAGCGGCCTCTAGGGGCGACTCAATGATGCCATGTGCTATTTAATTAAAGTGTGTTTTTTATTCATTTAGGATATAGCCGTTTTTATTCACTTAAAGTGTGATTTTTGTTTTAGTTTGAACGTGTCTTATTTTTCTCAATATTTATTAATATAATAAATATATTCGTATTTATTTCATTTAGCACATTTTCATGAATCAGTACTTTTTTTTTTTTTTTTTACTTTTTATTATTGTAATAAAAATCTGTACTATTTTACATGGATTGTTGTGCATGTTTTTAAAAAAAAATTTTATCCGGTTACCATTTTAAAAACTATCGATTGATTAATAATTTATCGGCAAGTACGATCCAACCTAAATCGACTATCGGTCGACCTGAAACACATAACCCCTGTTTTGGCATTGCCGCACAAGCTTCTAGGTGGATTTAGAGTTGATGTCTATGTTCTCATAAAGCTTTAATTTATTCAGCTCCCAAATACATCGTTGACTTACTACAGCTCCACTCGTCATCACGCTCACTTTGATTCTCCGATCAATGTTTTCTATGTTCTATTGTGAATAAAATATGGGTTTATGCGATTTGCAAATCATTGCATTCTGTTTTTATTTACATTTTACACATTGTGCCAATTTTTGGGAATTAGGGTTAGAAATCAAGTCAAGTTTCAAGTCAGGTTTATTTCTATAGCACTTTTTACAACAGAGATTGTCTCAAAGCAGCTTTACAGAATTTTGAGAGTTAAGGTGAATGGTGTGCATTAATCCCTGATAAGCAAGCCATGGCGAACATAAATAAACTTTCATTTGATTTTCACTTCCAGATCTCCAAAGATATTCCTGATCTAATAAGCTTCAACATAAAAAGAAAGATCAGAGTTCTCTGTAAAGGAGGTCTGTCCCAGCTGTAGCTACTCTATTTCTTTATGTGCAAATCTTTAAAATGCTTGCAGTCGACATGTTATGAAATCCAAAGAGTTTCCCTACAGATAGGAAGTGTTTAGTCAGACCTGAACTGTGTATCTGGTAAGTCTTTTGAAGACAGACATAAATAAAAACTCAATGAAGCCATGACAACTTGCAGACATTATGTTCCTGCAATGTACTTCTCCTGAGACTGCTAAACTTCAAGCATTTTCATTTTCCTCACTCTAATATAGTATATAGCATATCTGTCTTATATAACAAATAAAACACTTCTAGCGGATGCAAAGAACAGTTTCTGGGAGGTGCAGTTGTGAAGTCTTGCCAATGACAGAAAACATTACGATGGTTAAAAAAAAAAAGAAAAAGAAAAAAAACCTTTCACCACTATTTAAATAATAAAATGGATTCATTATTAGCCATAGATTATGCTGAACATCTCTCATAGAATTCCCTGAACGTTTTGAATGTGAGCATTAATATTAATATTAGCCAATTATGTAAGTTATAGTTAAGCGGTTATACAACAATAATGCACGCCTCCTGACCAATCAGATTTGAGAATCCAAATACACTTTGAAAATGAATCAATGCATTCTGACCAATTGGAATGGAGATTTCAACAGCATAAGGATTTTAAAAAGCATTTCTGCATGTCTTTTGTCTTGTTGTATGTATGCGTGTATAAAGTATGTACACGCTAAATGCTTACGTTTGGGTCAAATCTTTTTAAACGCATGCCGCTATTTTAGTTTCTAAATATTCCCATTTTAATTTTCCCCCAAGTGTCTTATTTGCTAGTCAGTGGTCGCATTGATGCAGTGACATTACCAACCGTTTGCTTTGGTAAACAAAGAATTAGTTCTAATCTTGTTTCAAAGTGTGCTTACAAGCAGAAGCGAGGCAGCGCAGTGCTAAACCGGGGAACAAAAGAAGTCTGCGTTGCAATCAGTGTCGTCTAGGCAGCTCATTCAGACCATTACAACTCCCTGTTCCAATGAGGATTCTTTATTTGCATGACTAAACGTGGAAAACCGTTTCTTGACAACGCTGTATTTTGCGAGGCTACAGGCAGAAGCCTGGACAAAGATGTTAAATATATGAAAAACTAAATGAAAACTAAGATTAAAAAGGAAGTGTACATTATGCTACTTAAACACTTACCAAAAATTAATAAATGAACCAATCACTGAATCAATCAATAAATTGATGTATGGATAAACAAACAAACATATAAATTAATTCATCATCAGTAAACCCTACTGTATCTCTTCTTCAAAATGTATTGGATCCGGAAGCTTTCTTAAAGAACGGGAAGTGTGAGATGGGAATACACTCGAGCAGATACATTCACCCACATATTTACACATCTAAAGATACATTTCCATCGGCATGCTGCTCAGAAGTGAATGGATAAAACTCACTGGGACACTGGAACACCGAATTTGGAGTGTGCTTATGGATAGTTGTGTTCATCAGCCACAAGGGTGTTACGAAAGGCAGGTACTGATGTAGGGGAGGTGAGGAGGCCTGAGGTGCAGTCAGTGTTCACATTCATCCCTAAGGTGTTGAGATCAGAGCTCTATAGCAGGCCACTGAAGATGTTCCTCTCCAAAGCATGTAAGCCAGATCTTCAAGGAGCTCACTTTGTGCATTGCCATGCTGGAACATGTTTGCGTTTCCAAGTGAATGAAACATTTTATTATAGTTATACAATTGAGTGCCTCCAGCTTTGTGGTAACAGTTTGGGAAAGAACCACATATAGCAGGAAAGGTCAGGTGACCCAATACTTTTGGCAGTACAGTGTATGTATGTAGCAGTGGGCATGTGGATGAGAGCCGGTTTGCGAGTGGAGGGCGGAGCATACACTGCTACATTTGCCTGCCATGCAAAATGTAAAATTTTGTTGACATTTTTCTGTATCATCATCGTAAGACCCAAAAATCGTAAGTCAAACCATCGCAACTCTGGGACCCTCTGTATCCAAACACCACACAAAACCCTCCTGAGTGTGATTTTTGAAGATACAGAGCTCTGAGTCTAGAGAATCGATTGAACAATATCTGTGTGCACTCAAGTTTAGTAATGAGGACAATCTGCCAGGTACATGTGTGTATATGTGTGTGTGTGTGTGTGTGTGTGTGTGTGTGTGTGTGTGTGTGTCGCTTTAACGACAAGATAAGTGCAGGATTAATTTCTCAGCTCAGCTATTTTCGACATATCTGAAGCTCTCCTGCTTTTAAACAATAAAAAAAAAGCAAAGTAACCCTTTTATTGCTTTTGAAAATCTTTTAGAAAGCACTCGATCCATTCAATGGTCAGTTTGTGTCAGAGAAACGTCAAGTGCAGAGCTGCATTCAATAGTTCATCAAAATCGTAAGCACTTACGTCTGGTATGAAGCCGATCTCGTTGAGGTGGTTGCTGAGCTCGGGGTCATGGAAGGCTATCATCTGAGAGAAAACTGTTAGGTACTCTGAAGGGGGAAGAGACATAAGAACAAGACGTTTAAGACTGAACTAGTAAATACAATCTTTTTTTTTTTTTTTGTCGTATTTGTATATACATTTAGCTAAAAACTTGAAACTTGTAGTCTGTTTTCCAGGTGTTTAGATATAATACACAGATGTGAGTTATCATCAACGATTTCCAGATATTAGATGATATTAGATTAGATTCAAATTACACTTTGTCATTACACATGCACAAGTACAAGGCAACGAAATGCAGTTTGGGTCTAAACAGAGTGCAATAACAGCAAGTGCAGGATATACAGTGTTTACAAGATTTACATAAATTAAATAAAATGCTATTATAGGACTATAAACAGTAATTTACAGATGTGTATGTACTATGAACATAATATACAGATGAATATATATGTACTATGAATATAATATAAAGATGAAAATATATGTACTATGAACATATGGCTAATAAATCGAATGATTATTTGTTTAAAAGGAGGAAAATTACATAAATGTACAAGATGATCTTATAATGCAACTAATTTATATTACAGTCAAGTTCAAAGGTTTGCAATCTCCATGGTTTCTGGAAGAAAAATTTATTTTGGAACAAACAATATGAAAAGAATAATAAACAAAATATTACACCTAGTTCATTTGTATTGAATTTTATTATGTTTTATTTATAATTTAAAATAAATCAGTTTAAAAAATAATAATAAAATACAAATGAACCACAGGTGTAAGATGAATCATATAACAAGATTTTCAAAATGACCTAAATAATTTCAATGTGTAAAAAAAAAAAATTATAAAACATCTTTTTTTCAATGAGTCTTGCAGTCTCTAGATATGGTGTTTCTAAACTTGTGTGAGGGAATAAACACACACACAGCATTGGCAGTTATCACACGTGCATACACACGGCTGTACACATCGCTCTGTTTTCACAGAACAGCTCTCATTTGCATAATGACCTGCCCCCAAATCACCATATATGGTAAACGATATCATTTTTAAGGCCTGCATGAGGTACTGCTTTAATAAAACAACAGATATCATGGAAAAAGGTCCAAAATATCACCAGTGAAATGGCGATAATATTTCACGAGGTAAAGTAGAAAAACAATTGTTTCCTTTCTTTATTTATGAGTGTTTCGCGTTAAATTATTAATATCTATCGTCGCACTTTTTATGTGTGCTTTCATGATTTAACACAGAACGCAACATAGATCTCTGATACCGTCTGTGTATGAATTAGAGTTATATATACAGTATCTCACAAAAGTAAGTGCACCACTCACATTTCAGCATCCATTGTTGTACATCTTCTCAAAGGACAATACTATAGAAATGAAACTTGGACAGAATTTAGAGTAGTCAACGTGCAGTTTGTGTATCAGTACAGATTTACTGTCCTCTAAAAATAACTCAACATACAGCTCTTATTGTCTAAATACCTGGCAACATAAGTGAGTAAACACGAAGTGGTTACAGGTGTACAGTCCTATTCATCATGTTCATGTTTTTGTCTGCTTGACAGGACCATACAAATTTGTGTATTTTGTATTAGAGCAGTTAAAATCTGGTGCTTTCATAGAATTCTCTCATACTGATCACTGGATGTTCAACATGCACCTCATGAAAAAGAATCTCTGAGCATTTGAGAATTAGAATTGTTGCTCGCCACAAAAATGGCAGAGGTTATAAGAAGATCGGTATCATCCTGAAACTGAGTTACACCACAGTGGTCAGGGTCATACAGAGGTTTTCCAAAACTTGGAACAGACCTCATAAGGGACTCAGAACAGACCTCACAAGGGTCCATCAAAGAAGTTAAGTCCTCGTGCTGTGTGTCAGGTGCAGAAGCTGCTTCAAAAAACAGATGCATGAGTGCTGCAGCATTGCTTTAGAGGTTGCAGAAGAGGAAGGTTCGCTTGTCAGTGCTCAGACAGTACGCCGCACACCGCAACAAGTCGGTTTGCATCTCCGTCGTCCCAGAAGGAAGCCTCTTCTGAAGCTGGATCACAAGAAAACTACAAACAGTTTGCTGAAGACAACGTGTCCAAGAGCATAAATTATTGGAACCAACACCCTGGTGAGGAGAACCAAGAAAATTGTGTCAAGCATGGTGGTGGCAGCATCATGGTCTGGGGCTGCATGAGTGCTGCTGGTACTGGGGAGCTGCGGTTCATTGAGGGAAACATGTATTCCAACATGTTCTGTGACATTCGGAAGCAGAACTTTATGCCCTCCCTTCAGAAACGGGACTGAATGGCAGTTTTACGACATAATAACAACCCTAAACACACCGCTATGAAAGCCGATGGAGTGGCCAAGTATGTCTTCAGACCTGAACCCTAAGCTCCGTGATGTCAATATGGAAGAGTGCAAGAGGATCCCAGCAACAACCTGTGCAGCTCTGATGAATTCCATTCAAACTCAGTGCTACATAACAATAGTGCTCACACACAATATTCACTTTAGACACAGTTTTGACATGTTCACCAAGGGTGTACTCACTTTTGTTGCCAGTTATTTAGAAAATAACGGCTGTATGTTGAGTTATTTTCAGAGGACAGTAAATATGTACTGATATACAAGCTGCACATTGACAACTCTAAATTATATCCAAGTTTGATTTCTATAGTATTGTCCATTGAGAAGATCTACTACAATGAAATGTGAGGGATGCACTCACTTTTGTGAGATATATACTGAATATATAAAACATCTACCTGAAACCAGTGGGCCTTGCATGGATGAATAAAACAATGAACATGACCGTAATATTAGTTTTCCTGTAAATAAAAGCACTACATCGTAAACATCAATAAATAAATAAATAAATTTGACATTTACTTTTAGATTACGCATTAAAAATAGCACATGAGAACAGCAGCATAAAGTATACACATATGGCACATTTGAAAGCTGGTGTAAAAAGGTCTTTGCATAATAGATATAAAAATAGATCAAATCTGACATTAGAGCAGTGTGTGTACGTGTACGTGGACTCACCCTGAATGACGTGCGAGTTGTCCTTCAGGAAAAAGTTGTAGAGGTATTTGGGGATGAAGGCGGACATGCAGGCGTACGCGAGTGCTGGAAGAAACAAACAACAGTGACGAGTAACTGAAACGAAAGAAGTTCACTGGAAATTCAGATGCATATCGGATTATTAAAGGGGATTTAAATAAAAAAATATCATCCTCACCCTCGTTGTTGAAGTTTAGATACAGGAACGGGGCACAAAGCGAATCCAGACCTGACAAATTAATAAATACGGCATCTTTCAATCACATAAAAAAAACCCTCAACCCTAAAACAATGAAATATTCATAGTGTTTTTTCAGGAATTTTCTTTATTCTTTCGATAGAAAAGGTAGCGGTGTCTGGCGCTCCGATCACACAGGATTATCGCTATATATCAGTTACAAAAACGTTTAACAAAATCAAATCAATCAAACAAGGGATAACAATCAGGTTTCAGCTCCAAGCGGTTTGTTCTGAAAGAACAGTAAGAAACATCAGACAAACACTGGATGAGTCTAAATAAAATTGCATAGGCAAATATGTTATAAATCCACTGTTATAAAACATTATGTTTAGACCACGAATGATCAAAACATATGTAACATAACAACATAACCAGGAGTTAGTTCCTTCTTACATTATACATATTTTGTTCTATGTGTAATGTGTATTTAAAATGATTTATTTTAAATCATTTGAAATAATTATATAATTTGCATCATTTAAAAAAAAAAAAAAAAAAAAAAAAAAATTGAAATAATATTAAATATACATTTGTTAGGAAAATTGTATAACTATATAAAATCATTTAATATAATTTCTATTCTATTTATTTATTATTTTTGCTTGATTTCATAATTTGTTCAGTGTATATATTATTTCAGTGGAAAGAGAAACAAACAATACACGTTTACCTTGCATTATTATTAATGAAAAAAAAAATTTGATGTCCAAAAAAACATTAAAATAATAAAATACATTAAAAATAAAAATAAAAGGTTTTCGGAAGCAGATCTGTTAGAGACCAGTGTACGGATTTCAAAGTGAGAGACCTGGATGGAGTAAAGCACTAAAGTGCTAAAGTATCTTTCTTTTTAATTACAGCTAAAGCAAGGGCTTTATATTATACAGGAAAGCGTGAGGCAATAATTTGCACATCATATATCAATTCTAAAATATTATATTAGCTCTGCAAGCCATTCAGGGTGGATAATTTTACTTTTTATTATCAACCTTTGGCCTGTGAAAATCCTTTAATCAAGAATAAGAACCTTGAACTCAAAACATTCATTTGTGAAACGTGAGCGCCACCTAATGGTGAGTAAAGTGAAGTGCAGCACCGGCTTCTCACCCTGCCAGTACACGAGGTCAGGATGGGACACGACCCAGGCTTTCAGAACTCTCCGGAACTTGATGTGACCCTGAGGTGAGGAGAGCAGCTCGTCGTACTGATGACAGCGTGGGATGTCCACTTCAATCTGAAGCAGAATTTTTTAAAAAAGGAGAGAAAAAATGGAGAACAATCCATTAAACTCAATAGTCACCAGCCTACATATTCAAATCACCAATTAACAGCAGACATTAACATCAGACCTTCTATCTTTATTTTTAATGTAAGCAATCAGTAATATAAACCAAATTATGGAGGTTTTTAATTACAGCAGTACTGAATTCTTCAATCTGATTGGTCAGTGTTAGTTATAATATATAAATGAATAAAGAATAAATAATCAAGTTTTTAATGTTGCATTAATCAACACCTTTATCAATCTCAATTTTATATATATATATACATATATACACACACACACACACACACACACACACACACAAGTTTGTTTGCATATTTGTCACCCTTATTTGATTCATCAAGCAAATTTTAATATTGCACGAAGATAAGAGTGAGGGCAGTTTTTAAATGATTTTATTTATTTAGGAATCTGTGAAACAGTAAACCCCTAAATCATAAATGAACTGTGATTAAGCTAATTTTTTGGAAAGCCGAATTAAATGTCACATGCCACATCCAGACCTTTAGAATCAAGAAATCACTTAACGTGACAAAATGAAGTGCATTAAACCATCTATCCATCGCTGTACATACAACAAAGAACAGTTGATGGATGTGTATTGAGTAGATGGATAGACAGGCACATAAATTAGTAAATGGAAAGATGAATGAACGGATGGATAGAATATGAAGACATGGATTGGGTGATTAATAAATAAATGATGAAGCAATAAACAGAATTGAATGGATTGGTATAGTGATTGGACAGACAGACAGACAGACAGACAGACAGACAGACAGATAGATAGATAGATGGATAGATGAATAGATGAATAGATAGGTAAAAGGCTTTGCCATATCATACTGTCATATCATAATGATATACCTGTACAATTCCCCCCTATACTGAGAATTGTTCATCCCGTAGTACAGAAGAATAGCTGATGATGTTCACGTGTTAATCTGAATCATTAGTGTGTTTATTTACAGTTTTCAGTGTTTTGCAGCACCAGTTTAAGACTTAAGAATTCTGGTTTATTTCAGAATAATTGTCATCATTTTATATAGAATTTTATTCTATATTTTTTGCCTAATTAATTAGAATAGTTTATGTATTTGGTAAAAGATAGGATTTTATTTCCAATGTCAGACCAGTGTATTGTTTGCATGACTTTCATGACTGTATGTGACTTGAGACCGAAAAGATCAATGTTCATGGAGTCATATTTATCCATACCATAAATATTATCATGAAATATTATATAGTTTTGAATCTGTGCTGCCAACCCTGAGTGATGGATGGATCAATGGATGGATGGATGGATAGATGGATGGATGGATGGATGGATGGATGGTGTACAGATAATCATAAACACACTGCAGGGGGGGGGGGGGGGGGGAGTTATATATGACTAACTTAACTAGGACTACTATATGACTTCATATTTTTCTGCTCATTTGTATTGTAACAACTCGTTTGTATGGACCATATATTTATTTTTTTATGCATTCAACATTAATGGCTTTGGGGTTTTTCCAGTTTCTGCACATAGCACACTTTTTTTTATTATTCAAGAATTTAAAATGTGAACACTTACTTCACTTCCTGATACTTTAAAGCCCACCCTGAATAATCTACTGCAGTGGTCCCCAACCTTTTTTGCACCACGGACCGGATTAATGTCAGACAATATTTTCAAGCATCTTGACATGCATCAAGAGTCATAGACTGATGTGGCGGAGAGAATCCGGTAATTTCCAAAATAAAACATCATTCAGAATCAGATAATAAATAAAACGGAAATAATGTAAGTTATGTATTCTTTCTATGCGGCCCGGTACCAATGGTCCTCGGCCCGGGGCTTGGGGACCACTGATCTACTGTATGTATCTAGATTCTATATGCTTTATCATTTTATTTTAAAGTGGGCAACCTTTGAACTTTGAAACATTCCAAATATCAAGTATTCATGAAAAAAATGCTTCAAAATGCCAGTAAATCTCTGGACATGACTCTGAACTTATTTTCAGCAGCATCAGATAGATATTCAGAGTCTGACAGCATTTAGAAAGAAGCTCAGCTCTCCTCTCACTAAATACTGTAAATAATTGAACAGTCCTATGAATAATAAAAGGAGGCAGTAACCCGCAGTCATTCAAGTGACCACTGAAGACCAACAACAGCAGCAGTAAAACAAACAAATCACAACCATACCTGTCTGTCGGTGGGGATGGGCGTGTCCTTATCAATCGACTCATACTTTCTCTGAATGTCCCCCTGCGATATGAATATATAAAGAAAAATATCAATCACTGTAGCTATAAAAAACAGGCCTAAAAAAAGAGAGCATGGATAAAAAAAAAAACTAATAATAGTTCAGATGATCACTGATTTATATTTATATCCTGCCATCCCTACCCATCCATCCAACCATCCATACATCCAACCATCCATACATCCAGCCATCCAACTATTCTTCCTTCCATCCATCCATCCATCCATCCCTCCAACTATTCTTCCATCCATCCAACTATTTTTCCAGCCATCTATACATCCAGCCATCCATACATCCAACTATTCATCCAACCATTTATCCTTCAACTATTCTTCCATCCATCCATCCATTTATCCATCAATCTGACTATCTTTCCTTCCATCCATCCATCCATCCAGCCATCCAACTATTCTTCCATCCATCCATCCATCCATCCATCCATCCATCCATCCAT
>JAAIIK010000133.1:2441638-2460486 GCA_014706435.1 Silurus glanis | reverse complement strand
TGTGTGTGTGTGTGTGTGTGTGTGTGTGTGTGTGTGTGTGTGTGTGTGTACTTGGGCAGGGTGCACACTGGAGGTTTCGACTGAATGATGCCCTTGTTTGTGAGTTCCTTCTCCAAATCTCCTCCTGCCAGACACCACAGGTGATAAACTTCATCCACAGATCTCTCGACCAGGAAGTTCTCTCCATCCACTGCACACAACACCACACAGACAACAATAAAGATCAATTTAACTCATATAACACTTATAAACAAATTACTATTTCATCATTCATATAATATTAAATAGAAATACATTTTATAGCATTTATTTTCTGATTCTCTTTAAAATATTCTAGAGCTAAAAAAAAAAAATAATAAGTAGGGCTGCAGCTATCGATTATTATAGTTTTTCGAATATTCTACCGATTATTCCAACGATTAATCAAGTGATCGGATAAGAAGTACTTTTTAGTTATTAAAGCACAATACTAAATATACAATAGAAAATAAGACGGGTCTCTTAAAATTAACAAGTAATTTGTTTCCATTTTGAAAAATGTACATGTTATTGCTGAAATTAAATACAAGAATATCTGTGAAAACTAAACCCTTTTACTGCATTTAATTGCCATATTACATCAAAATGCAAATATATAAATAAAAAAATATAAATACAAATATAGAATACATCTCGGTAAATCCACCGTCAGTGTTTTCTTAATGTGTTAATCTGAAATGACTACTTGCTGTCGTTTTGTGCCACATAAAAAAAAAAGGTTTGAACAATTCCAACTTCTTTTCCTCGCAATTGCGACTTTATTTCTCGTAAACATTTGACATTTCTGGTGGATTCACCGGCAACCATGTTGTCCCCTAAAGCTTGGAGCTGTTGGTGTATGAACGAGGCTCCTCTGCTTCATCGGTCTTCCTCCATCTCCTCCAGAACTGATTGTTAGACAGAGTTCGCTCAAGGGATCAGAGGTTTGATTCTATGCAATTCTACTGATTGTAGCCTTCTTCATTTTCAATGTGTAAAGCTTTCTGGCGCTACAGAGGGGTTGATGCCCGATTGGCGGAAAAAAAAATTTGGAATTGCGAAAAATAAAGTCGAAATGGTGAGAAAAAAAAACTCGTAATTGCCAAAAATAAAGTCAGAATTGCAAGAAAAAAAAAAGTCGGAATTAGGCAAACTTTTTTTTTTTATGTCTCGGAAACGGGCTTCCATATAAATCTTCTCCTTGTGCCTCGCTGTTTTCCCTCCGGTCCTCAATTTCTTTATTCTTCAGCATTTTCTGTTCATTGTTTACATGTCCAGAGCACTCCAGAGTTTAGCATTTAGTGGTGAGTCAGTAATAATGGTCAGCGAGGAAACACATTGCTCCTTGTGTAGTTAAATGGACTAAACAAATATTTATATTTTTGTATTCGCATTACTCAAGCAATCGGTTCAGCATTACTTCTAATCACTGATTAAATGATATACCGTAATTTCCGGACTATAAAGCGCACCCATATATAAGCCGCACCCACTGAATTTTTATTTTTAACATAAATAAGCCGCACCTGTCTACACTGAAACTAATGAACTTTACACAGGCTTTAACGAAAGACACTAAATGCAATATGTTGCGCTTCTATTAGGAGCAGAGCGGTATTTTGACCCACACCACCCCACTGCTGCGCTCCCTTCACTGGCTTCCAGTAGCTGCACGTATCAGATTCAAAACACTGATGCTTGCCTACAAAGCCAAAAATGGACCAGCACCATCTTACCTCAGTGACCTCATCACATCTCGCACTGCACCACGCTGTCTGAGATCCTCCAGCACTGCTCGACTGGTACCACCTTCTCTCAGAATGAGAGGTAAGTATACTTCAAGGCTCTTCTCTGTTCTGGCACCGAGGTGGTGGAATGAACTTCCCCTAGATGTCCGTACAGCGGAGTCCCTGACTATCTTCAAGCGACGACTGAAGACCTACCTCTTCCTGAAATACTTAAATTAGCACTTTCCAAGTTTGTAGAATTCTAGGGTTATATTTATATTAAGTTTGTAATCTAGCATACCAGTGTAGATTTATTCATTACTAGAGACTCAAAGCACTTTTGTACGTCGCTCTGGATAAGGGCGTCTGCTAAATGCCGCAAATGTAAATGTAAATGTATTTTGGGAATAGCCTGCCACTGCATTCTCCCGGTATTACTGCGTGTGTGTGTGCGTGTGAGACTGAGGATTATGTCCTTATTATTTTTTGATGCTCATTTCTAAGTTTCTTTGACTAACCCATAACGCTGTTGCCAAGAAAAATAAAAAAGCACGAGTTTTGGAAACCTGTCTGTGCTTATATGATTTGTGTTGCAACTGGAGTTAGCGAACTCTCCCTTCACCCAGACTCAACGCGTTACAACGGCTTGTATCTAAACAGTAGCCTACCAAGTAAGTCATTGTTCATTGTCTTCCTCCTTCCTTTCACAACTACAGTGGTACCTTGACCTACAAGTGCATTAATGTACGAGTTTTCCGAGATACGAGCGGTCACTCGGTCGATTTTTTTGCTCTGTTACGCGAGCAAAAAATTGAGGTACGAGCTCGAGACGCCGCTGCTAGATGGCGAAGCGAAGCCAGAAAGCAAAGATTGTGACGAAAATTAAGATAAGCAAAGAAGAAAAAGTAAAAATTTTAAAGTTTATTGATACGTAATGTACAGGAGTGATAGTAAAAAACGAGTTTTCCCTCCGCCTCCGCTTATCGCCTCTACCCCCCCTCCACACACACACACACACACACACACACACACACACACACCCACCCCACCGGTGTTTTCATTAGCTCAAGTCGTCTCATCTCCAAGGAAAATACACTGAATAAAACCTTATTATATCTTTACATACTCTTTCTATTATGTTTTTATACAAGATTTGTTATTTAGAAATTTATTTTTTTAAATAACAAATTTAATTTAAGCTGTCATGGTGCTTCACACAATCAGAACACACACATACAAATGTTAATACCTTAAAAAAAAAAATAATAATAAAATAAATAAATAAAATAAAAAATAAAAAATAATTCATCTAATTCAACTGGATTTGTTACATAACCGTATTGCTTCGGGCACAAAAGTAAATTTGTACCGGTTTGTGGAACATTTAGTTGATCTTAAACGTCGCCCAAGGGGCATCCACTCAAAATAGACATTCAAAGGGTGTGTGCAGTCACCGATAATTTTGTGTGCCATCCTCGTCATTTGCTGTTCATAATAAAATGTGAGACTTCGCAAAGGAACACCTACAATTTTTGAGCACAGATTTACCATACCTTGCAAGCGATTCCTATTCTTTACAGACAATAAAGAAAACCAACAAATAAAAGAAAAAGACAAGATACTTTCCATAAAAGAGTTATAAAAGGTCATAAGATTTTCCAATTTAATAACATGAAACATAAAAACGGGGTGTCATTTTGAGGGTTGGAACGGATTAATGCCATTTTAAGTATTTTCAATATGGAAAACTGATTTGATGTGCGAGCAAATTGAGATACGAGCTCGTCCATGGAACGAATTAAACTCGTAGGTCAAGGTACCACTGTATTTCTCTCGGGAGTTTATCTTTTGTCATCGTCGTGTGCCCACGGTGGAAGTTTTTCTCCCGAAGCCGTGCAGATCAGAACACAGGTGAGGTGCGTTTTTTCGTTTCCGTTCTGAAATTTCATTGGTCTAATGTTATGTTGCTCAGTTTTTTGGCTTGAAGTTTGTGAAATCGGGAAAAACCCAGGAAAAATCCATAAATTAGCCGCTTCGTTGTTTAAGCCGCGGGGTTCAAAACGTGGGAAAAAAGTAGCGGCTTATAGCCCGAAAAATATGGTACTAGGAAATGCTCTTCAACATAATGCAAATATTGTAACAGAAATAAAAATCTTTCAAACGCAAAAGATCACAGCTACATATCTGCATCCCAACACTTAAAACTAGCTATAAATTAGCTATTTTATAGTCAAGCGTTTTCTCAGACTACAGTTAATCATCCTAACATGCATTAGCTATTCTGTAGTAACAGCTCATAAACAGGGATTTGTACAGCAGACGCTCGACATAATCCACAACTAAAATAACTGTGTTGTTTGCAAAGCTGTTAATGGTTAGAAGCACTTATTTTATGTTTATAAAAGCCTGGTGAGAAAACGGCTGTTTAATCACAGGCATAATGTAGATGAGAACAGGAACTAATCTCTCTCAGACGCTCCACAAAATATAACCATAAACCACTATAAATGACTACTATAAATAATTTAGAATGATAAAATCAATGTTTTAAAAGAAACATTCTGACAATACATGTATAAAAATAATAAGTTCTACAAGTAACAAATGTCTCTTTGTGCACTAAATACATGATTATAAAAGGTTTATTTTTTTATTCGCTTTTTATTATAATATTTTGTTCATTATCTGGCCTTCATAATCATTCAAGACTCACCATGAACTGTTTTACACTCGAGTCTCCATGAGTGAACAGTTGAAGCTTAACAATGATGGAACTATAATGAATGGACATTCGGTCCCTTTCCCTGTGAGGCTGGTTCCTCTCAAGGTTTCTTCCTCATGAAGTCTCAGGGTGGTTTTTCCTTGTTATAGTTCTGTCAATTTGCCATGGGACAATCTACATTGTTAAAAGTTCTATACAAATGAATCTGAATAAAATTGAATAATGGAGAAGAACAAAAACCTACTACACTCTGCCACCCAATTAGACAAGCACCACCTTCAAAGACTGGGTAGGTCACCCGAGTGCATCACTGGGACTAAACCCTGTGTCAGGAAATGCTCTGGGAGACCCATAAAGAACCCTGTACATCTTTCATTGTACATTGTCTTTTTTTTTTATTTTTTTTTTTAACTACAGTACCTCTATTCCTCTTGGACACTGGACAATCACCGCACTAAAATGCCACTTCCTTTTTTGGCCAAATGTGTACTGTTGTCTATGCTTGGTCAACATGATGTGTAATCTGTAATCACGTCACAAATTCCTTGTCTGCTCAGGCATGCCGCTCCATGAAGCTGATTCTGAAATCATGTAACTTTTACGTTCAAAAATCAAAGATTTTATATTAAAAAAGAAAGCGATTTCTGACCAGTTAAGACTTTTTAAAGAGAATGTAAATATGTCCGGTCTAAGGAAAGAGATTAGTATTAAAGGGCTTATTTTAGACCTTTGCAGAGTTCATTGATGTCGTCAGGAAGCTGGAGGTGAGCACAGCGCAGTGAAGAGGAGAACAGGCTCACTGGGCTCTTGTACGGCGTGTAGAGGCAGGAAATGCTCTCAAAGACAGTGTCTTCCAAGAGCTGAGCGGGAGTCACCCTAAAAAAAAAAAAAAAAAAAAAGGAAAAAAAAATATACATATATATATACACATACATATACATATACACACTTTAGCAAATTATACAGCTTGGAAATTTGGTAAAAAATGCATGTAGGAAAAAACTACAATTTTAAGAATAACAAATAAATGAACAGAAGTAATAGAGCTGAAATCAGGGAAATGAAAGTGGCACGCTAAGACCTTTACTTTCGACTTGAAATGTTAAATAGAAACGAGTCGACACGCTAGATCTGATTTTGGCTGAAACCGGAAACCGATATCAGTAAAAACAGATCAGATAATGGTTCTCGGTACATATGGCGAAAAACAGTAATAAGAAAAGCACTTTCTTTTGTTAATTTCTATATATCAATTGAAAAACTCTTTTCTGCTGAGGATGTTTCCACAGGAAGATCCATGAGGTTACGATGGAGAGTTAAACTCAAGATCCATGAAGATCGATGTGTAATTAATCCAGAAAGAATATTAATACAATACAATATAGTAGTATACAATATATCATAATACTAAAATATATAGTAATATAGAATATAGTAATATAATAATATATATTATTGTAATAATTCTAATAAAACTATAGTATAGTATATACTAGGATTTGTATAGTATATAAAAAAAAATACTAATATCAATTGTTACAATGGTTAGAGCAACAATTAGCATGAACCGTTTTGTATCCAAGTGTCCATCAGTGAACGGTTGATGAACCTCAACATGATATGAACTGTAATAAATGGACATTCACCCAGATGGGATGGTTCCACTCAAGATTTCTTCTTATCATGTCAGGGGATTTTTCCTTGCCATAGTCACCACTGGCTCGTTCATTAGGTATACATTTAAAGGGACTTACTTCTGAATTTTAAATTTATATTCAAAATGTATTTTATTCCAGAAAGCTGCTTTGGGAATAAAGTGTCCAGTGTTAAAACCATTATACTGAAATTTATTTTGAATTGTAGTGGTTAAGGCACTGGATCCAAAGGTTGAGTTTAAATCCCAGCCACACCAAGCTGCCACTCCTGGGTACCTGAGCAAGGCCCTTAACCTAATAGCTGTTCAGGTGTATAAATGAGATAAATCTTAGTTGTATAAGGGTGTCTGCCAAATAACATACATGTAAATAAAATAACATTTTAAGAAATAACATTTTGGGTTGCGGTTTTAAAGAAAGAATCAACAACTTCTCTCTAGCTACTTACTGTGGTACAAGAGGAATAAGAAAATTTGTTAGCTGACTGCCTCAACCCCACAGTAACACATAAAGGTGGAAGCTTAATGGTTGTTTGGGAGCAGGGAAGGTTGGAGACTTTTTTCCAGGTGTAAGGAAAACTAAACCAACATGGCTACTATTCCATAATTCAACACCATGCAATTCCATCTGGACTTCAGCCCATTTGAACGGACTTCACCATACAACAAGACAAAGACCCGAAACGTACGTCAATTTATATTGAACTGAAATTAAGGTTAGGGAACTAGGAACATTTGCATAACAAAAGATGTTTTTTTTCCCCTTCTTTTTTTTTTTGCTAGCACCTTTAACACTTTGTTATGTACCTCAATCAATCCTGAACTTTTTTTGCTATTTTTTCCCTGCTGAAAAAAAAAACTGCATACTTCTAATATATATATATATATATATTAGCAACGCCTTTTTGATTTAAGGGAAAAAAATTTTTTAGGATGTTAGGTTAAGGAAAAATAAACAACTTGTGGTAACGATGGGTTACTTAACGTAGTCCCGTGTTCTTTGATAACAGAGTGAGGTGTTTCACCATGGGAATCGCTTTTACTTCCCGTTCCTGTGCAAGGAGGAAAGTGTTGGTGAAGAACCCGGGATTACGTTAAGTAACCCATCGTTTTTTTTTTCTAACTTTGCTCTGTGTTTCACAATGGGAGATATAGACCACTCATGGATTGCACATGATCCTGCTATACCTAAATTACATGGACTCTGACCTTCTGGCTCCTAGCACTGCATGTGCTAAGGATGGCTAAGACATATTCAGTCTATAAAATTGCACAAAATTGCACCAACCAGCTGCCCACAAATATCCTGAACAGACACTCCCCTAAGTAGGGCCCATGATGTCGCCATCCCACTAGTAGAGTGGGCCCTTAGACCCTCAGGCACCTGAGAACCTCTGTATTCATATGCTAAAGATATAGCCTCAACAATCCAGTGTGACAGCCGCTGTCTTGACAACGGCTTCCCCTTGTTAGGAGCAGGCCAAGACACAAACAGCTGTTCGTTCTTCCTGAAACCTGCGGTTCTCTTGACATATGTATGGAGATCCCACAAAACTCTCCTCCTCCCGAGAAGAGAATGGAGGAGGGTGGAAAGCCGAAAGCTCTGCAGTGAGTCATCTATAAGAAGAAACCACTACTTTATGTACAAACGCTGGGCAAAAGGAAACTTTTGTGAGCCCTGGGGCCCTGGGAGCCCTGGGTCTTAGGGGCGCTTTTTCAACACCCTTCCGTGCCACCAATGGCACGGAAGGGTGTTGAAAAAGCGCCCCTAAGACCATAGACATATCCCACAGTGGAACCATCTGCCTAGACACCGGCCTCTTACCTTTCATAAAATGACTTATTAAAGGGTGCCGATCTGCAGGTTTGTTACCAAACCCGACATGACATGCAAAAATAGCTGCTAGATATACTTTCAAAGTAGAAAAAGCTTTCCCTTTATCCAGCAAATCCTGGAGAAAACATAATATGTCTCCCAATGAACACTGGAAAGGGACAATGTGACTTTGGTCACACCACTCTTTAAAGACTCGCTATTTATTTAAAGTGTGCAAGTAGATGGCACGTGTAGGGAGTGGCCACGGCTGATTTGACAGCAGTTGAACTACCTAGGCAACCCAGTGTCTGGATGTCCAGCGTGGAGTTATCAGAACCAGTGACAATCCCAGTTCCCTGACTCTGACTAGAGTGGTGGTAATCAAGCTCAGTGGAGGAAATGCATATAGAAGGACGTTTGGCAGGATTTGTGGGCTAATCCATCCACACCCAATGGTGCATTTTTGTCCAAGTACAGAGGACACTGAGCATTTTCTCGTGAGGCAAGATCTACGGTAGCCCAGCCATATCT
This sequence comes from Silurus glanis, assembly GCA_014706435.1. Lineage (NCBI taxonomy): Eukaryota > Metazoa > Chordata > Actinopteri > Siluriformes > Siluridae > Silurus > Silurus glanis. The sequence goes on along the minus strand of JAAIIK010000133.1, from coordinate 2,452,018 downwards.
CTGGCATATCTGCTCCACCACTTAGGTGTGCAGTTTCCATTCCCTGTACAGGGGGTTTCCCATGGACAATAAATTTGCACCCCTGTTCCATACACCTGGAACATGAGTTGCTCTGATGGATAAAAGCCTTGTGTCGCACCACATTATCAGTTTTCTTGCAAACTGATGTAACTGGAGGGAGAGTATGCCTCCCTGCCGGTTGATGTAAGCAAACACAGTGGAATTGTCGGTTTTCACTAGAAGATGCTGGCCCTTTATGAAGGTCAGAAAATGTTTCAGCGCTAGAAACACTGCCAACAACTACAAGTAGTTTATATGTCTCAGGATCAGCTGTAGGGGCTAAACGCCATTCACAGCTCTGCCCATTACGGTTGCTTCACAGCCCTCTAAGGACGCGTCTGTCGTCATAGTAACTCTCAACGACACCACCCCCAAAGGAATCCCTGACCGAAGAGTCGCAGGGCTTTCCCACTGGCGGAGCGTTTTGACGCACGTATACGTTATTCTGACCAGTCGACTGAGATGTCGCGCTGGCTGAGAGGGTGGTTTCGGTGTCTGCTACATCCTCTTGTTTCCTGAGAGTGCTGGTGTCTCTCATCTTCTCAAGAGCTGGACCAAACAGATCTTTAGCAGGGTTGTAAGCGGCATCCATCACCTCCGCTTCCTCGTGTCGCCCAAGCCTGACAGGTTCAGCCATAACACTCTCTAACCTGACACAGCCAAGCACATCACGCAGCCGCAGCCCTGAACTGTGCCTCAAGAACAGTGCAGAACTAAGTCATTCACCACACATATCTCGTCCCAGAGTGCCGGGTTGGGCACTCCGTGTCGAGCTGTCGCCCTATCTCCTCCAAAATCTCTGCCTGGTACGCAGACAGTAAAGTCACAGAGTTCAGTGAGCACACTGACTGTGCCACGTATTTGTACATCCTCTGATAGATATCTTTGTCTTGCACTGTCCTGTATTGTCTTGCCCTGTCCTGTATTGTCTTTGCACTGTTTGCACCAGGTTGCACACGATGCACTTTATGTGGCGAGGACACTTACTAGTCCTTAGCCCTGTGTTTTCGGTTTTCTGTGATTGTTGTTGTATGTAGCACCGGGGGTCAGGGGGAACGTTGTTTCATTTCACTGTGTAATGTGTCAGCTATATATGGTTGAAATGACAATAAAAGCTTCTTGAGATGGACGCCGTCAGTCTTTCCATCTTGTTTGGCAGCAAAATTTGAGAGGAGGCAGAAATAGAGCGTCATTTCGGATGGAGGTGGTAGGCCACCGAAGACTCTACCGCTGAGAGTCCGGCCACCCCAGCTCTCCCATCCCTTGAATCTTTAGCTTAGAGCCCTTTCACAGGAAGCTTACTTTTGGAGGGGCTAGACCAATGCCAAACATCATCTTCATGCAAGCCGGCATGGGGCAGGAGTTGTCTCGCTGCGGGTTGAGCAGGCGGGAGCCTATTACCGTTATAAAGATCCCTTACAGCTCCTTCCGTGTCCTGGGAAGGGGTATACCTCGTGCAGACATGGGACTTATTGGTGATGCACATCAGATGAGGGTCCCTGCCCGAGATGTTTGATTTGGGATGCAACCTTCCTGATCTTTGACTCATTCCCCTTGGCGGGGGGAGATGACAGTTGACATGGCTGAGTACGGAGATATCAAAATTTGTCACAACACATTAGTCGATGTTCGTAGGGTAGTTTGCCCTTCGAATGCTTACTTTGATGCGTGAAGCCCTTATTTAGCTTGATGGCACTAATTCCCTACTGGAGTAATATAATCCTTGATAGGTCGAAAAGGAATAGCGTGCCTTGACGCGGATACTATTCCGAATTTCGCAATGTCACTTACCACGATCACGTATGACTGGTTTCGCGTTCGGTGGCAGAATCCAATGATGGCCCGCTCGATGAACAGTTTAGCAAAAACCAAGAGGAAACTGGATGTGCTAAGAGAGCTCGATGTAGTCCCTCACAGGAAAAAAACACGAATGATATTGTAAGGGGTCTTGACAGACAAGTCGACCTGAGATCAGGCTCCGCCCCACCTTTACTACTCAGGACCTGTCTGTCAAGACTACGTGGTGTCATAGAAGCTTCCATAGTTGGTCATGCCCAAAGCGATTCCCATAGTGAAATACCGAGTGAAGATAGAAAAAGAACGCTAATTCCACTTCATCTTTACTAATTCCACTTCATTTTTTATAACAGCGTGCAGCTGAGTGTTTCTTCCAACTTAAACCATTCACAGACAATCAGTAAGCCTACTAAATCAAACAAACCAAAAAATAATTACAGCAGCTAAGAAAGCATTAAATCTCCAGTCACAGCTGGCCCACGTGGCCCGCTTTTTTGTCCTCACAGCAATGTTCTTCCTTCAGGAAATGATGGACGGTGCAAGGCAGCTTACCGTTTTGAAGGCAGAAAAGTCAGGCATTTCCTCAATAACAGCAGCACGTTGTCAGGAAGCTCCTGGAATACACATGGACTCTATAACTAGTAACAGGCCAATCGTGTGAACGCAGCCAAAAGGCATCTAGTGGATGGTTTTTGTACAAAAGAGAAGTGTGGATGTGGATCAGGCGAACTGTGACACTCACCTTAATGGCATCCAGGCAGCCGTGCTCTTCAGCTAGCACAGTCACGATGTCATCCATGCATCCTGCATGAGAAGGATAGAGAGAAAAGCAATAACGTTTATGTGGCCAAACACGAAGGCTAGAACAACAGAATAGCTGAAAAGCAGTATACGCATACACAGCAATATAAAAGACGTGTTTCCATACTTTTGATGGTTTTTTTTTAGACAAATGCATGTTCCTTTCATTTCTATACAACAAACTCGGTAAAAGAGAAAAACACACACAAATTGGACAGTAAATGAGTGAATTTCTGTGGAGTTCTGTGGACAGATGAGTCCAAATTTGATATTTCTGGCTCTAACAGGGGAACTGGAGAGACGCGTGATGCTTTGGGGATGTTTTAGAGCAGGAAAGGTTGGAAACTTATTTGAGGTGAAAGGAACCAACATGGCTCCCATTCCATACTTCAACACCATGCAATTTGATCTGGACTGCATATCATTGGATCCGACTTCACCATACAACAAGACAATCAAGTTTATCAAGTCACGTTAAGTTTAGCGCTTTTCACAACAGACATTGTCTCAAAGCAGCTTTACAGAAATCAACAGTCAAGGTGAACGGTGTGCATTTATCCCTGATGAGCAGCCATGGCGACTGTGGCAAGGAAAAACTCCCTTAGATGTAATGAGGAAGAAACCTTGAGAGGAACCAGACTCAAAAGGGGAACCCATCCTCATTTGGGTGACATCAAGAGTTTGATCATAAATCTTTCAACAATGACCCAAATCATATTGTTTGTTGTTTTAAGTGTTATTAATTATTATTTACTGAGCAAACAGTCAGCTGTAGTGATATCGATCATGAAATGGCCTGTCCAGTCACTGCACCTCAATCCTAATAAACTGAATCACAAGGTCAGAAAGAAAGAAATGCCAAGAGTGTATAAAGTTGTAATTTATGCTAAAGTAAAATAATAATCTTTACATTTATATATTTTATTAGGTCAAAGTAAAAAGTTGTAGCATATAAACAAAATGAACATTAAAAGGATTAAAGACTAGGTCAGATCTTACCTAAAGTAATGATGAACTTTAATCTCTGGCTAATTTCAATGTTCTGTAAAATCCGCCTGCCCTGTTAGGGAAACGAAAAATGACATTTAGGCTCATAAAAAAAAAAAAAAAAAGTACCTGATTGCTTGTTAGAACAGAAAAATGCACATGCAAAAAGGAAAAGCAGCTTTCCTCTTGGAATGAAAAAACATGACTACAGTTGAGAAAGAGAAAAAGAAGAAAAAAAAAAGGGTCATACAGCACAGAGCTCAAACAGAAGCACCCCAAGAGACCACACGTCTGACTTGGGGCCTGAGGGCAGAGGGACCTCGCTGAGTGAGGGATCAGTGGATTGGAACACACCCTGGGCGATAACCTCGGGAGCGAGGTAAGATGGATACCTAAACACGAAGAAAGGCAGAGAGATTTCTGATTAGTACATCAATATCAGGGGAATTAAAAGAATACTGTCTACCCTCTATTTTCTATGGGCTACACCTGTGATCGATAGAAACAAAGACGTGACACGTTTTATTTCGATAGAAAATCTATTCACGTGAATCCCACACTAAAGCAAGTCTAAGGGCAGGCATCCAATTCTGTTAAAAAAAAAAAAACACCCATACATTGACAGAAATAATTTTATTGAGAGTTGAAATAATAGAGTTAAGCTCTAAATCCGTATAATATGCTTTATTCGAATTAGGACTCGTTTTATGAAGAGAGGATTAAAATCCTTGTCACTAACAGCAAAGTGTATGAATATGCAAATTGCACGTGCAAAATATAAACAATTTCTCTTGTGTTGCATTGCGTGTATTTGCATATTTGCACATGATTGGATCTTTTGTGATGCAATAATAATATATATATATATATATATATATATATAAACCACCCTGATAAAAATGTATAAATAAAAATAATTTCATTAAAAAGAAAATGCTCTGAAGTGTCAGGTGACTTTACTCATATGTCATCATAAACTTACAAAATAAATTTAAATAAATAAATACATAAATAAATAAATGAGAAGAAAAAGCACTCCAGACAGAAAGGTGCTGCCCAATTGATAATGATAATAATAATAATAATAATAATAATAATAATAATAATAATCTTCTTCTTCTTCTTTCGGCTGCTCCCATTAGGGGGCGCCACAGCGGATCATCTGTCTCCATACCACCCTGTCCTCTACATCTGCCTCTTTCACACCAACTACCTGCATGTCTTCCCTCACCACATCCATGAACCTCCTCCTCGGCCTTCCTCTTTTCCTCCTACCTGGTGGCTCCATCCTCAGCATTTTTCTACCAATATAATAATAATAATAATAATAATAATAATAATAATAATAATAATAGATCTCATTTATATAGCGCTGTTCCTGAACTCAAGAATGCTTCACAATAAAGATCAATATACAACAATCAAACAGTCAATCTTATGGATATGGACATTTGCCCAAAACACAACAAAAGTCAATGCAGCTCCATGCAGCAGCTCAATCAAAATAATAAAACTGTAATAATAAACATAAAAAATATAAAATAATGTTCATTAAAAAGATTTCTAAATCAACTAAGACAACAGCTATGTATAGAGACTGATACAGGTTGAAGTTAAAAGTGTGTGCACGCTTCCAAAAAAGGACATTTCGGAAACTCTTTATGCTTTAAAACAAAATAGAATAGAATACTGCAAATGATTAATATCGTCTATATGTTTTCATCTCCTTCTGATAAGTTAAAAACACTTGGGGTTTTGCTTAGTGTTGCACTTCACTGAACATTTTTGGCTGAAATTCTTTCCTACAGATTTAGGTGACGTTACGACTCGTACCTACAGTGATAAAGTGAACTATAAAAACTCATCATAAGAAACAAAAAGTGTTTCCAATTTGTTTTCTGTGCTTTTTCGGGGTTTTAATCAATTGGAGGGGGGGAAAAAACAAGTTAGACAGACAGGTGCTGACTGAAATCTGTGTATACTGTCCAATAAATATATTTATACAAAAAAAAATATAATTCATAGACAACAGAGCCTCACTGCCTGCACATGAGCCAACTCATATTGTTCACATCATGCGTGCACAATAAGCCCAGGCGCTGTGAATCACTGCTGCCGCATCAAAGTTTGAAGACAGATAAGCGTTATTAAATTTTCGAGACAGATGTTGCTGCACAAAAGCCAATAGACGAGGACATGCCTGGTCAGAAGTATGCACTCTGTGTTCATCATTCTTCTGTGGAAAAAGGCAATCTCCAGCCGGATATTAGGGATGCAGGCCCCCGGCGAACAGGCAAGTCGGGGCCTTGCGCTTATTTACGACTGGCCACGAGGAAGCTCGCTTTGATATCCGAGACCCGGGTTTTGATGAAAATGAAGATGGACCGTGATGACACGCATCTCATATTAGCCCATCTTATTTCATTATGGAATGCGCCGCACTGTGCATCGCATTGATCTTTTCTTTCACGAAATGCTGACGGGCCCAAATCACAGCCATGATGCATCGAGTGTGGGGTTTGAAACTTTTCCCTTAAGTTTTTTTTTTTTTTTTACATAAAAAAAAATTGAAAAAGATTTGATTTTAAAAAAAAAAAAAAAAAAAAGAATAATAATACACAAATGTATATAATAAGTAATATAATGGACTATAATGGAATATAATGTTGAGAAGGATTAGAGAAGGAGGGGGAAAAAAATTAAAAACACACTCACCCAATAGGGAAGTCCACATCTGCTCCTTGATCCGTCATGTAATAAAGACCAAAGTTGGCCAGTTTTACTTTTCCCTGTTTATAGAGTGAAGAAAGAATCGATGCAGGCCAATGAAAACAACACATGCACCATCAAAACAGGCGAGCACAAAAACATCTGGCCTCTTGAATTATAACACTTATTTATGTTAAATACAAAATCTGTACATTTCAGTGATTTTCTTGCTTCAAATGATGATCGCAGGATCCAAATCAGAAAAAAAAACGATTTTTCTGATTTTCTTAGTTTTCCTTGATTTCCGTTTTTTTTTTTTTATTATTATTATTATTTTTTTAAGAGCACCTTTTTTCAAGGAAAAAATATAAAAAAAAAACACTCCTCTACACTATATACAGTACATTCAGTAAAAAAATGTCAAGAAATGATTTTCAGTTTTATACACAATTTATTAAAATAACTAAGTAAGTTTAAATAATCAGTTTATTATATTCACATTAATTTATAGGATAAATTGTACAATCCAATTAGTCCCTAATTGAAAATAAAATCTCAGATTTGTTCTTGTTTTCTGCACATTTTGTCCTTATAAAGAATGAGACAAGTTTTTTTAAGTTTGCTCACAACCTTTTATGAAAAATGTCTATACTGATATGTCTGTGTATAGACCGAAACTGGTTAAGTGCAAAATTTTGTGTAATCCTTCAAAAAAAAAAAAAAAAAAAGAAAGAAAGAAAAAAAAGACATTTAAAAATTTCACATACAAAAAAAAATTTAAGATTTGTAATTCAAGAATACCATCACAACCATTCACATTTGCGGTTGTGCTTATTGATGCACCAAAAATAAAAGATTTTGGCTGAAATATTTACATAAAAAAACAAAACAAAACAAACCCTTTTTGAATAATTATTTAAATAATTATACTTATTTTCATGTGCTTAAATAGATATCAGTTAAAAAATTACAAAGCAATGACAAACAGCACTTTGAATAAAAGTTACAAATTATACAAAATTAAACAATTTAAATATATTATATCTAAAATATCAATATATTCTTTACTTAGAAAAATCCAAAATAAATAAATAAATAAACCAATTAGAACTTTTCTAGTGAAAATCAACAGCAAAGCTATGAATGAAAAAAAATAATGAATGAATAATGAATAAACTAAACCTCAGACAGTAAACCACTAAGTGATAGTAAAAACAAACTGTAAAATTCAAAAGTCCCAGCATGGCAATGGCCGTATGCACACCGCTCCATGAAGATATGGTTTACACATCTATAGAGCTCTGCCCTCAACTCTATTGAACAGCTTTGGGATGAATGTGAACACTGACTGCACCCCAGGCCTCCTCACCTCACCTACATCAGTACCTGACTTTACTAACACCCATGTAGATGTATGAGCACAAATCTCCACAAGCACACTCCAAAATCTACTGGAACATCTTCCCAGAAGAGTGAACATTAATATAACAGCAAATGGGGACTACATGTAGAATGGAGTATTTAAAAAGCACATACAAATATTAAGGAAAGCTGGAAAGCAGTTCGTCCTGAAAACTGGAAAGGTTACAGCTTTACCTCTGAGCATTACAAAGAACTGCCACTAAAGTCTCATTCCAAAATGTTAAACGTCATCCCCCACTTATATCCATGTGTTGATTGCTACTATAGAAACCAAAACACATTAAAACAAGCTGCATAAAATTAAACCTCACCTTTGGACTAAGCAGATTCAAGATTTTTCTCGTTCAGTATCATGATAAAAATTTTAATAGCTTTTCATTTCCTCTGCATTTCTGAGCCGCAGTTCTGCTTTTTCTCAGTCTTTCCTCAATAATCGTCCCTTTTCTTTCTTCTCCATGTGTGTCCTAACTGTGCCAGATTTCATAGACAAAGAGGTTTATGGCAAAATTTTCAGCTCTCCATCTGTCTATCTTTCTGTCAACCTGTCGATCTGTTTGTCAGTCAGTCTGTTTGTCTGTCTTCTCTCTATTTTTCTGTCTGTCAGTCAGTTTGTTTGTCTTTTGTCTATCTCTCTGTCTTTTGTCTGTCTGTCAGTTGGTCATCTTGTCTAACTCTCTGTCTGTCTGTCAGTTTGTCTTTCTTTCCTCTCTTTCTTTCTGTCTGTCTGTCTGTCTGTCCATTTGTCTATCAGTCAGTTTGTCTGTCTTCTATCTATCTGTCTGTCTATCTATTTGTCTGATTTGTTTCTGACGCTTTGTCTGTCTGTTTCTCGATCTGCCTGTCTGTCTGTGTGTCAGTCTATCCATCTGTCGGTCTGTGTGTCAGTCGATCCATCTGTCTGCGTGTCTATCAGTCAGTTTGTCTGTATGTCTGTCAGTTTTATCTTTCTGTCTATCAGTCAGTGTGTCTGCCTGTCTGTCTATCCAACTGTCTCTCTATCGATCAGTCAGTTTGTCTGTCTTTTTTCTATCTATCTTTCTGTCTTCCAGTTGACTATTTTCTAAATCTATTATTACACAGTAACTATCAGTATTGTTACATTTGATGGATGTGTTTACAGTTACGATGGTGTGCGATTGTACCTTACAGTCCAGGAGCACATTATGAGGGCTGAGGGCTCGATGAACCAGGCCGTGTCTGTTAATAAATGCCAGTCCCTCCAACACCTCATAAGCAACCTGCAGGACCTTCTCCGCACTAGAACACACACAACATAAGCGTATACCTTTTTTGCCTCCTTCTCCAGGCTTCTTTGTAAATTCTATAGTTCATTATTTTTTTGTATTAAATACTCTATAATGTGGCATAGACTTTCACTTTATATAAAACCTTTACACCTAATGTACCACTCTCTGCAGCCGTTTTGTGCAGAAATGCATCTTAGAATGCGCAAGAACTGGAATCTGCAGCTATGAAAAGCAAAACACTTTATGCCACTGATACCCAATGAGGAGCGACACAACATATCTGACACACTTCTTCTTTTTGTAGCTACAGGTTGTACAGACTTCCAGCTTGTCACACAGCATCTTTAATCACTGAATGATTCCAGATGCTTTTGGCCACATGGCAGTGAGTTTTCATTATGGCCTGCACATGTTCTGGTTCGGCAGCGCTTATTCGGGATGCGCACAAAATAAACTGTTCACAGCAAAATGTACGAACTGATTTTGAACATTGCCTTGAAGTAAAACCTCCACCTTGACAAGATACATTTATAGAACTCCATCCAAAACAATGCAACAAAACATCCCACATGTAAATAAAAGTAAAATTAAAAACTGTATAATTTCAATACAGTTGATAAAAAAATGTAAAAAGAGGTTTCAAGGTTTACTTTTGCATCCTTTTAAGAAACTTCATGTACACTGACAGTAACAGATATGTGGACTGAAATAGGCTCAAAAGTGCGAAAGTTTGTGCACCCTTCTAACCTAAGAAAACAATATTTAACACACACACACACACACACACACACACACAAACACACAAATATATATTACTTATATATAGCCATTATTGTCAAAATATCTGGCAACAAAAGTGAGTTCACCCTCGGTGAACATGTCAAAACTGTGTCCAAAGTGTCAATATTATGTGTGAGCACCACTGTAATGTAGCACTGCCTTAATCCTCCTGGGTATAGAATTCACCAGGTTGTTGCTGGGATCCTCTTCCACTCCTCCATAATGACATCACGGTGCTTCAGAAAAGGGGCTTCCTTCTGTACCGACGCCATGCTGTACTGTAACTCAGTTTCAGGGTGATACCGATCTTCTTTGTGGAGAGCAAAAATTCTAATTCTCAAATCCTCAGATTCTTTACCATGAGGTGCATGTTGTACATCCAGTGGTCAGTATGAGAGAATTGTACTCAAAGCACTACATTTTAACTGCTCTAATACAAGATACACAAATTTGTATGGTTCTTTCAAGCAGACAAAACCATGAACATGATGAATAGGACATGTTACACGACATACAGCTGTTATCACTTAGAGTGTATTCAGATTTGCCAGTTGTTTTGACAATAACGGCTGTATGT
>JAAIIK010000133.1:2386970-2417936 GCA_014706435.1 Silurus glanis | reverse complement strand
GGGGGGGGGGGTATTCTAAGGTGCCATGTTTTCCGATAAGGAAATTTTTATTAAAAACTTATAAAAGATTTTTTTTGTTTCCAGCACAGATCAAGTCTTAAAGTGAAGAAGATAAAAAGACAAATAAATGCCTGTGAGGGACAAATTTTTTTTTTTTAGCTGCAAAATTGGACAGTGGAAACGGACTTCTTTCATGAACATTCAACATCAATAAACAGATAAAAAAACAAAAAAAAACAAAAAAAAAAAAAAGTAAAAAAACAACAAAAGCAAATAAATTAACAATGAGAATTTCTTTATAAAGTTTAAATTAAATGCAATTCATAATGGATTTTTTTTAAATATATATATTGTAATTACAAAATGTATTTTCTTTTATTTTAAGGTTTGTGAGCTTACATTTCACAGATGTATTTATTTGTTTCTTTATTTGCTTACTAGTGTAATTTGATTTACCTTTCTTGATTATTATAACCAGTCTTTTTTTTTTTTTTTTGGTTGAGATATCATCTCCCGCACAAGCAAAGCTCATTGTGGCAAATGTTTTGACTCCTTTATCTAGTGCTTTTTGAACGAGGGTTCACTACAAGCTATTACTGCTATATACAAAACAAGCTATGATTTTATAATGACGAAGGCCAACTTTTTTTGAAGTAATTCTTCAAGGTTATACTCAGCTTGCCATTGTCCAGAAGGTGTGTTTGGGGGAAAAATGTGATGGGAGCACAATTTAGAGCGTAAATATTCGAGGCGCAATTATTCTTAGCTGCCTCACGTAACTCTAACAGATATTGGAAAAATACTGTATACCAAATTGTCTTGTGTACATTTGCAGGATCAGTAATAGTGTGTATAGAAACATTAGCATTTGTGGAATTTGGCAGACGTCTCCTTATCCAGAGTGACTTTCATTAATCTCATTTATACAAGTGAGCAGTTAAGGGCCTTGCTCAAGGGCCCAGCATTGGCAGCTTGGTGGGGCTCAGATTTAACCTTGCAACCAGAAGCCCAACATTAGTGGTCAGTGGTTAAGGCTTTGGGTTACTGATTGGAAGGTCGGGGGTTCAAGCCCCAGTATAGCTAAGCTGGCACTTTTCGGGCCCTGGGCTCTAAATTCCACTGTGCTGTAATGTACAAGTGACAAATATAACAGCATCTTTAGTTTTCACCATTGAGCCTCAATCATCTATTTACTGAATGATAACTTCATTCACGTTGTTCCAACAGATGCAGAACCGCATGGCAGTGCTCCTGTGTAACCTCAAGCCGGCAAAGATGAGAGGAATTGTGTCTCAGGCCATGGTCATGTGTGCCAGCAGTCCAGAAAAGGTGGAGATCCTGGACCCACCCAGTGGGGCGGAGCCTGGAGACCGGATCACTTTCCAGGGGTTTCCAGGTGCAGAGACAGTTCTACACTTGCCTCCCTTCTCTGTCTGTTCAGACCTTTTTTGGGGGGGTGATGTGATAAAACATAAGCACTCGTTCGCTTTACTTCTTCAGCTGGCATGAGGCCCTTCGAAAATGTCTCCCAAGCGCCACTTCACACTTTATTAAATCTAGCTTTCACCACCAACTCAAAGCTCATCAAGGCACACTAATGACTAATTGTCTGGTTAAATAAAATAAACGAGTAATTCTATCTTCCTACCGGGAGGGGAAAAAAAAAAAACGCAGCACAAAGAAATGAATAAATTGCCCAGGCAAGCAAAACAGGATGCTGACGTGCCAAGCATGCGACTTTTCCCCGTTCCAAGAACAACACAGCTGGCATTCGTAGTCGACTCATTCTTCTGAGGCTAGTTCACATGATTTATTGACGAGCTAAACGGGCGGCGGATGCTAATTAAGAGGTGACCTAATCAGAGAAATCGGATGGCGTTCTGTTGTTAGCCAGGCACATCCTGAGGAAATGGGAGCGCACGCGCCCTCCAACCTTAGACAATAAGGTTTATTTGCGAAAACCTGCGCAGACCGGGCGGGGAGTCGCTTTTGAAATGGTCTCGGCTCTGAAACGGTGCTTGGCGTCGTTCAATAAAGTCATGCTGATCCAGAGCACTTTTCAAACTCAAACCCGATGATTAAAAAACAAGTACAATATGCCTGAGCATTACAGCAGTTTGCAGTTAGGAGTTGTAAAAGAAGGAGTGGTTCATGCGATCGAATGTGTAATAACCAACCGCAGAGATTCCCAGAGAGTCGGGCGGTGCGGGATTTCGAGGGTCTCTGTCCCATGCCCTCGTAATCTCCGCAGAACTTTCATCTCCTTGCTTTTGTCCTTTATATTCTTCCCTCAGCTGCTTTTTTTTTTTAAATTTACGACGCATCTCTAACAAGCCAAATAGCAAACCAGGGATTTATTATCGTGATTGAAGGCACGTTAGGGTTCTCCCTAAGCAAAGCAGCTCTTTCTGTTCTCTCGCTGGACTTACAGGGTCTTAAAGGAAGATAATTCATTCTATTCATTGCATCTTCTTGGCTCTGTCGTTTCACAAGGTGTCATGTCAGATTCTTAGGATGGGCATAGCCACGATGTATTATGGGTGACCCCCGAATAGTTGGAGATTTGATGCTTCGATAGGAGGAGTATCTGGCGATTGTGATTCGAATCTTCGCAGAGGTGCTATGAAACGAGGATCATGCCATTTTTGGTTATACGGGGGTGCTCAATGTCTGTTTTCACATAGAACCACCAGTTTTTTCCCAACAAGTTCATATACAGCCTATCATAAAAATGTGAAACGATCTTTCAATAAATACTTTTAACGTGCGCGAAATAAAACACCCCCGATTGAAGTTTCACTTTCAATGATCCGTGAGCTGCACAGGAGCATGTCTGGGAGAGTGTGTAAAGGTAGATTCTGTTCAAATGTAATTCTGTTAATTAATTTTTCGCTTCATCGATGTTGCGCTGTACTTAGAGAGCCCTCGCACATACATTTTCTTCAATATGTTTTGTACACCGTGGCTTAAAGATGGAATGAGGAATCGTTTTGCGACTGCGAATCAGTCGACTATACAGTAGGCAAGATGTGACCATTGTGATTCGACTATGTGTATCAGTATGAATTGTAAAAAAAAATAAAAATAAAAAACTAAATGGAATGTTCTGAAAAAGTTGCTTGCCAGCTGTATAGTTTTCACACGAGCATTCCCGGAAAGGATCCTCTCCCTGTCATTTAATAGCCTCTAGTTTTCTCTGGAAAGATCCCATCACCCTATTTCCCCAGCATCTCTCCTTCATATTGGCTAAACCAGTTGGTAGAACTGCTATTTTACTACATTGCGCCTGCAACCGCTTTATGGCTCCGTTGTGGCACGTAACAAATTAGAAAACGTTTTTCGACTTAGCCATCGAAATGGCCTACCTCCTAATTACCACTTACTTTTACAGAGGGACGTCGGCACTAAATCGGGTAACGAGCGAAGAAATTCGCTCCCTCGCACATTTCTAGAAGCTTACAAAAGCAGTCTGTGTTTTGACTCAGGCCTCGAACATCCATGCTGGCATTGAATCCAGATTGCAAGTTTTTCCTGCCATTCCTGCCTTGTATTCCACCAACATGAGCTTACTTGTTTGTCTCTCTGCTGTCTGATCCAGGTGAGCCTGATAAGGAGCTGAACCCCAAGAAGAAAGTGTGGGAGCAGGTGCAGCCCGAGTTGCGCACCGATAACCAGTGCGTGGCCACCTACAAGGGAGCAGCCTTCGAGGTTGCCGGGAAAGGCGTTTGCAAAGCTCAAACCATGAGCAACTTTGGCATCAAATAAAGCTTTGGAAGCACAGGACTCTGTGCTGGTAATGAAGAGCGAGTCTCTCATCTGTAAGGCTTTCTAAAATGACAATAAAGGATTTGAGGCTCATTGTGTTTAAGTTCCTGTATGTTTACTAACTATTTTGATTTGTAGCTCCTGTAGCGGTACAAACTTCTCCAGAATGCTCAGATATCTACAGTGTCTGTGTGTTTTATTGCTCTTTTGATAGAAGCGTGCTAGCATTTCTCTTTCAGGATGTATCATTTGTTTCCGGACAGACCCCTGACATGCATTTAACCCAGTTCCCAAAGACTAAAGTATTTCTAATTCCTTACAAGCCAAAACGCTTCGAGTAATTAAGTCCATGAACGCGTCTCTGTAGCGGTTTCCTGCGGAGCCGAACATGACCGAAGCATTGCTTTGATATAAATTATGGCCTGTCGGTTGAAGCTCTAACATACTCTTTCTGGATTTTACACGTGTTAAAGCGTAACATGCGTTTAAAAAGGCTGACGTTATCTCGAAAGGGCTACTAATTCATTTCATTTCGTTCACATTCAAACCGTCAAATTCCGGATTTTCTGTGCTAAGGCAACGCAAGTCCTCGATTCATTTGACCTATGTCTGGATATGGTCCTGATGAACTGCGAGTGGTAATTTGGTCTCAAATGATTACCAGACTCGTGCTCGGTTCTCGCTGCCACGCTCACTGAGTGATTAATCAAAAGTCGTCTCCATGCACCATGCTTGGAAAAAAATCGTCTTCATCTGTCCTGGAACACATTCCAAGCTTTTAACAAAGCATAGCTGAAACTCATGGCAAGGTTTGAGCAGTTTTTTTTTCTTTTTCTCAGTACAAGAACAGTTATGGTGTATTCGTTAAGACTGCCGGAGTGTTTTAACGAAGAACTTCCATAAAGACTCGCTCAAACACTAGAATTTCTTTTGACCACAGCCTATTGGTTGTTGTTCTAACTCTAGTCTTGACACTCCCATTCCCAGCAATGTGTTTAGGTTTATTTCATTGTTCCTTATTATCTTAACCGTAGTTGCTGGAATGAACTCCTTGTAAAACGAACATTTGAAAATCTTTGTAGATTTAATGTTAATATATATGCTAAATATACACTCACCGGCCACTTTATTAGGTACACCTGTCCAACTGCTCGTTAACGCAAATTTCTAATCAGCCAATCAAATGGCAGCAACTCAATGCATTTAGGCATGTAGACATGGTCAAGACGATCCGCTGCAGTTCAAACCGAGCGTCGGAATGGGGAAGAAAGGTGATTTAAGTGACTTTGAACATGGCATGGTTGTTGGTGCCAGACGGGCTGGTCTGAGTATTTCAGAAACTGCTGATCTACTGGGATTTTCACGCACAACCATCTCTAGGGTCTACAGAGAATGGTCCAAAAAAGAGAAAATATCCAGTGAGCGGCAGTTCTGTGGGCGCAAATGCCTTGTTGATGCCAGAGGTCAGAGGAGAATGTCCAGACTGGTTCGAGCTGATAGAAAGGCAACAGTAACTCAAATAACCACTCGTTTCAACCGAGGTATGCAGAAGAGCATCTCTGAACACACAACACGTCGAACCTTGAGGCGGATGGGCTACAGCAGCAGAAGACCACACCGGGTGCCACTCCTGACAGCTAAGAACAGGAAACTGAGGCTTCAATTCGCACAGGCTCACCAAAATTGGACAATAGAAGATTGGAAAAACGTTGCCTGGTCTGATGAGGCTCGATTTCTGCTGCGACATTCGGATGGTAGGGTCAGAATTTGGCGTCAACAACATGAAAGCATGGATCCATCCTGCCTCGTATCAACGGTTCAGGCTGGTGGTGGTGGTGTAATGGTGTAATGACAACGTAAAGTGCTGGGCGCAAAATGCAGAATGAACACAATGATTTACAGAGGAGATTTGAGCATAAGAAACTTATGGGAAAAGTATGGCAAGATAAAAAACTGTCTTCCTCCATTGTTTAGATACCCAGTTTTGGTGAACTCATGATAATCACCGTAGTCTATGAATCTTGTTTAGTACATGCTAAAATATTCACAGATTCTACCATATAATCCCCAAACTTCACAAGATATAGTGTTCAATGGTATGTTATCATCTGATTAAACCATGGTAGAACATTAATCATTTTGTTGCAAAAACAAGATCAAGAACAACATACCTACAGTAAAGCATGGTGATGGCAGCGTCATTGTATGGGGCTTCTTCTGTTCAGCTGGGGTTCTAACCAAGATTTAAGGGATCATGGATAGCTCCAAAGGGTTTTTTTTTTTTAGTTTTCTTATTCTTTGTAACTCAAGGTTCCCTGGTGGTCTAGTGGTTAGGATGCGGCGCTCTAACCGCTGCGGCCCGGGTTCGATCCCCGGTCAGGGAACCAACCCCAGCCATTAGGGTTGCACAAGCCTTAGTGCCGGTCCCAAGCCCGGATAAATGGGGAGGGTTGCGTTAGGAAGGGCATCCAGCGTAAAAACGTGCCAAATCAAACATGCGGATGGTCCGCTGTTGCGACCCCTAATGGGAGAAGCCGAAAAAACGTTTTTTTTATTCTTTGTAACTCAATATACTGGCATTAATTCTAGCACAAAAGCAAACTAACTTACCAAGAACTTACTAGCCACTTGTTTGTAAATCAAATCCTAGAATATAACAGCAATGGTTGAGTTGGGGTAAAATATAGTGTTTAAGAGCAGATCAGTGTGAACAAACACTAAAGTGTTTAGATGTCCCAATTATCCTTTGATTGCAATGTCAATATAGCATCACTCAAAACGGTTTGTTTTGCTTGGGTAGTCTGGATTGGTTGAGGAATGTAGACTGTTATTGAGCTGGATGCATTTCCAAACTATAAACCAGGTTCCTATAGTCTGAACTTAAATGTTTGCTTTGTATTGATTACATTGGGCGAATGCTACCGTATGCTGCCTGTGTCTGGCTCTTGAGGGTTGTTTTTTCCACAATTTTGGTTACAGAAAGACATTTTTCTGTGAACTATGCACTATTTATACTAAATTTAAATGGCATCAGGTTTACAAATAATTAGCAAAAATTTGACTGTAGTTGTTGTCCTGTAATGTAATGCAAACCTGATTCTATTTTTATTTTATTTTTTTATGTAAAAACATGAGAAAATCTGAATTCTTGGTCCTTAACATGACTGTTTTCTTTATTGTTATTATTTATCTCAAATAAGATGTTTTAAGACATCAGATATAGAAAATTGAGATTGATCAATTATTTATATGTCTCTGATCTCAAACCCACAACATATTTTCAGTTTCTTTGTAATGAGATCTTGTGACCATGAACAGTCATTTTCCATTTTGTTTTGCATCTTTTTTTTTTTTTTGTTTGTTTGTTTGTTTGTTTCGCATTCTTGTTCACATTGCTATTGAAGTTATTAACAGAAATAAAAAGCAAACAGGGCTTTTAAGGATAATTCCATTTCAAAAAGACTCGCTACGTTAATGAATCCCATCAGAGCATAACTGTGACTCTTGCATACAGACAAGAAGTTTGACAAATAGACATTTTTCCATCTGGGGGTCTCCGGGACTTTGTTTTCTTCATCTCAGCGAGTTTTACAGAGGAAACTCGCAAGTAATACATGTTGACAAAGAAAAGCATATGAACTTAACGAGTAACACTTTTAATTAAGACTATTAATAAGTCATTATATGTCATTATATTTGGCCTGAAACTCTGGAAATGGTGTAAATCTTGTCAATTCCTGAAGCTTATTGCTTTTGGGCAAGTTAATAAGTATTTCTAATATTGGAGTCAAATTATGTGAATTATTTGAGAGCTGGGAAATGGGAAAATCTGGAGCATTATGATTAAGGTGAGACTTAACCCTTAAACTAAAACAGTTTTGACCATCAACTGTCATGTCAAGTGGGTTTTATTGTCAATTCAGCCATATACAGTAAAGTACACAGTGAAATGAAACAACATTCCTCCAGGACCAAGTTGCTACAAAAAAACAAAATGACAAATAAACGCAAGATAACACGAAGCTAACGCTACACAAGGTGCATGTGTGCAAACATTCAGTGCAAGCATCACAAAACAATGGCACAATAAACACATTGACATTGTTGCTTGTCACTTTTCCAACATATGAGGAAAATCTATTACAACCCCAAATCCAAAAAAGTTGGAACACTGTAAAATGTAAATTAAAAAAAATGCAGGAATCCCATAAATCCATATTATGTTCACAATAAAACAAAAACAAAGGTTTAAACTGAGAATATATAATGTTTCAAAGAAAAAACAAGGTCATATTGAATTTAATGGCTGCAACTCATCACAAAAAAGTTGTAGCTGTGTAGCATCACATGATCTATCCATATACATCTAGGGAACTGAGGAGACTAGTTGCTGAAGAGTTTGAGGAGATGAATGTTGTCCCATATGTGGCTGATACAGGACTTTAGCTGCACAACAGTTCTGGGTGTCCTTTGTTGTATTTTTCCTTTGATAATGCGCCAAATTTGTTCAAATCGTGAAAGGTTTAGACTGCAGGCATGCCAGGTCAGAATCATGAAGAAATCCGATGAAGATGTTGGAGGGGCTGGTGTATACTCATTTCAGACCTCCTGAGCCAATAAATGGATACACTTCAGTTTGCCTACCAGCTAAACATAGGAGTGGAAGACGCTGTTATTTTCCTCCTTAACAGGGCTCTTACACACCTGGAAAATGCTGGGAGCACAGTGAGAGTCATATTTCTTGACTTCTCTAGTGCTTTTAACACCATCCAAACTGCGCTTCTGAGGAATAAGCCGATGTACATGGAGGTGGACCATCATCTATCTACCTGGATAATGGATTACCTCACAAATCGACCAAAAGTATTGTGAGGACTCTTCACTGTGAGTCTGATACGGTTGTCTGCAACACTGGAGCCCCGCGGGAGAACGGTACTGGCTCCGTTCCTCTTCACTGTGTACAATGCAGACTTCATGCAAATGTTCTCTGATAATCGTCAGCCTGATCATGGAAGATGATGACAGGGGCTGCCTCCAGATACATGCGGGGAATCACTAGTGAACATTCAAGGAAAGGACATTGAGAGAGTGGACTCATAAATACCTGGGTGTTCATCTAAACAGCAAACTGGACTGGAAGAATAACACAGATTCAATTTACAAGAAAGGACAGAGCAGACTCTTTCTGCTGAGGAGCTTATTGAGTGCAGGAAGCACAACTGAAGACCCTTTTTTACAGGAAGAGACTGGACAAGCTGATCAAGAAGTCCAGCTCAGTCTTGGGAATTCCACTGGACACTGTACAGGAGGTGAGGGAAATGAGGATGGTAGCTAATCTATCATCATTGCTGAAGAACGACTCTCACCCCCTGTATGAAATAGTTTCATCTCTGAGCAGCTCCTTCAGTGACACACTGTTACATCCTAAGTGTCTGACGGAGCGAAACCGAAGGTCTTTTCTTCCTGCTGCTATTCGACTGTACAATCAGAGCTGCTCCCAGTGAACCAGTCACCAAAATATACACTGTTAATGCTGTTTTTTTTTTTTTTTAACTGTGCAATAATAATAACTTAAATTAACATAATTAACAACTAAATTAACATAAATAACTGTGCAATAACAATTTTAAACTGTGCAATATGACCTAGTGCAGTTTGATTGTTTGATAGTGTAGCTACTATATTGTTTGCTACTATATAGTGTAGTTTACTATATTGTTACTTTATATTTGTACATTTGTCTTTGCTGCTGTGACATGGAAATTTCCACACTGTGGGACGGATAAAGGTATATCTTACCTTATCTTAGAATACGGATTTATGAGATTTGCAAATCATTGCATTTTTTTTATTTACATTTAACAGTGTCCCAACTTTTTTTGATTTGGGGTTGTAATAGATTTTCCTCATATGTAGGAAAAGTAACATACAACAATATCAATGTGTTTCTTGTGTCATTGTCTTGTGTTGCTTGCATTAAATGTTTGCACACGTGCACTTTGTGTAGCGTTACTTTTGTGTTAACCGCCCGTATTTTTTTCAGTTTGAACTCTTCAGTTGGTATGTTTTCTATGTTCTAATGTGAGGAAATTTGGGGGGTAATTAGATTTGCAGATCATTGCATTCTGCTTTTATTTACACAATGCCCCACTTTTTTTTTTAGGATTGGGGTTGTACATTTCTCTGTGCTTTAATTAATGTGCTTTGAAAAATTTGATTGCATTTTTTTAATCTCAAAAATGTATTGGAGAAATGGCTGAAGATTTTTTAAAGAAATAGTGGTGTGCAAGCTTTAAGATTTTAGAATTAGTAATCTTTTCGACTTTACAAATGAAATGAGACAAAGGCTATTTGACCTTTATGTAGTCATCATGTTTGCAATATTTGGAAGGCCTTTTACTTTACTTACACTGTCCCACAGATGCATACATTTTTTCATTAAACTGGGGAGGTGGGGGTTCAAATGAAACAGCAGCATTTGGTTAAAAAAAAAAAAAAAGACGAGACTGTTGTTGGATAGAATCGTTGTATTGAGAACCAGATATCTTGTAGTGTAATTTGGATTTTGATTTCTTCTGTTTACTTATATTTTTTTAATTACATCATTATATTATTGAGTAATTACCATAAAACATTACATTCACCCAGGTGTAATAAATGGACATTTGGTGTCACCCAGATGAGGATGGGTTCCCTTTTGAGTCTGGTTTCTTCTTTATACCATCTCAGGGAGTTTTTCCTTGCCACAGTTGCCACCGGCTCTCTCACCAGTGACAAACTTATACATAAAGAACCATCTTATTCATTCTTTATTAACGTATTATCTGTGTAAAGCTGCTTTGAGACAGTGTTCATTGTTTAAAGTGCAATACAAATAGAAATTGAATTGAATTGAATTAAAAAAAACCTGATATATATATATATATATATATATATATATATATATATATATATATATATATATATATATATATATATAGTTTTGCAAAGAAACCTCTGCAGATGCTGTTAAGTCTGCTGTTTGCATTGTTTTCTGTCTTCCTAACTCGTGATTCTGTGATGTGGATTTGGCAGCAAAAGAGTTCCGTCGCCACGCCACTGTGACCCATACGTTTTGAATCTGTTTCCACATGAAATCTTTGTATACACAGACACGAAAAACAGAGCAGAGCAGAAACAGCGGCTTGCCCTCCCTCTAAGCCACATGAGTAACAGCTTTTCAATTGGCCTGGGATTTGGGGTGGCATGAAACACAAGATTGTCGACTCTCTTCACTGCAGTAGGCCTTGTTTATGAACTACTTGTACAGCTCAATGTTGCACAGCTGCAAATGAAAAGAAAAAAAAAAACAGGGGTTCCAGCTCAACTTGTTCTGTCTGGGAGGACAAGGGATTGAGCAGTCAACAAACACAAGTTAGTCAAGCTACCCTTAACCAGCCTTGTAGTGGAGAAGACTCTTGTCTTTATATTTCCAGATAAATTAGACTAGCCAGAAATACTAATCTGTGCTACCTGAGCTTTTGATGTATAGTAAAGGAGTAGCCAAGATGACCACAGGAGGGCAGACCCCGACCATTAATGATATCTGAAGTAGGAAAGACCCTGATCCCAGTGAGGACCTCAGAGTCATTGGAAATCTTTTATTTAACAAATCACTATTAGGCCCAAATGTATGTAGTACACTTTTGAAGAGTATCCACAACAGCATTTACTTAAAGTATCTCTCTTTCAATGGGTACATTTAAATGGTTGAGACTTTTTTCAGTTGATCAAGGTTAAAGGTTTGTGACTACAACTAATTTCTGATTAATCAAAAAAAAAAAAAGTTTTTGTCTCCTGATCCCTCAGCACCTTTGAGTGCTTTAGAATAAGGCATTCATTCGAGGCTTACAGACAGCTTTGTGATATCTCATCATCTTTCTTTCAGCAACCTTACAACTAAACTTGGCACATAGTTACAATGGTAGGGAAGTTCCCTGGGGGGACTTTTAAGTAAATACCACAATTAGCAGAAGATAAGGGCATCACTGTCCCTCTGAGATCCTGAAGTGAAATCCAATCCACCTTTTGGTCAAATTAAAGCTTACCTTTAACACCCTTGGTCTGTTTTAGGTTACCTCCATCTCAACAGGCTTTTTGTATGAACTCCAACCCAAGCTGCCAGTTACAGCACTTTTGGTTTGCTTAATGTATTCCCGGGAATGCCAAATGCATTTCGGCTAGGATGGCATCCAGGTGATTTGATCAAATCATTCAGGACCTTGGGGAAAAAAAAACATATGCGAGTGCAACGCTGTCCTGTCTCCTGTGTCACCCGCATTCGTTTGAAGTCCTATGATGGGGCTTTCCAAAGATCAACTTCTCATATGCAAGTGATTTTGAAAAGCACTTGCCGCCAATTATCATAATGCAGCCAAGTGTAGGACATATTGGAGTTTGTCCTGCAAAATTCAGCTTCGTCTTACATTACAATGAGTGCAACAGCTGCTTTAACTATAAACAAAAGGGAGAGGTAACGCTGCTCACATCCCTGAACTGCCAAACCAAATACGACAACCTTGTTTTTGTTCAATTTGTTCGTACCACTTTGGGAAAACCCTACTTATTTTGGGGGGAAATAAATTTCAATCCTGAAATACTACCTTTTAGCACATCTGTGCTGCAGTTTGACCTCAAGGCTTTAATATACAGACTCCGAATTCACGTTGCTCAATTGTGCTGTTGACATAAGAAACAATGGAAAAAGAATTAGGTAAAACTCCAAAAAACATCCATGGTTAGGATTTATAACCCACATACGAGTTACAAATGATTAGGTCTTCTAAGATCGGACTGTTCTGTCATTTAAAAGCACAGAAGCATCATTGGTTTTCACAGCTGTGTCCATGGTCCAGATGACTCTGTGTTGCGTAATGGAAATAAACAGCATTGCAGATTATTTCCATCCCCTCAGATACAACAAGAAAAGGAACCATGTTGCCTTTTTATGGCAGTAATACTAAACGAACCTTTTTTTATTCCCACCAATCCTTTTTACAGCAACAAAAGGATTTTTTGCAATGGTTAAAGAAGCGCCATCACATTGAGACCCTTGTTTGGATTTTGAGTGGTGGAGTACAGACCTAACCAAACCCTAAATTTCGGGTTTACCATTATAAGCCTTGAGGTTTTTTTTTATTGCTTCTGCCTGCTCCACTTTACATCTTAATAAAAATGTTATGGACTAAATAGTGACTACATGCCAACATGTGTCTTAGGGTCAGTGCATATTTGCTGTCATATTTTGTAATCATAATGCAATACGGGTCATGAATTTTGCTTTCAGCATGAAGACAATAGAGATTTGCTTTGAATTTGAGTGTATGTATAAAACCTAAATATGTCTTCCATTAGAATTATGATATATAATCATTGAATCACTCCTTTATATTCTTATTCTGCATCACACTTAGTGATGCCTAATCCAGTTAGATTACATGAATATTTTTGCAAGTTTGCCAATTAACCCCTGGATGTATTCTTTTTTCAATGGTCAAAATGCGTTTATTATTAAATAGCTGGTTAAAATACTTTCAAAATGTGCCACAAAAGTGTTCCATTTACCATACTGTTTTGCCTCAAGATAAATTTAGCTTTTTATGTTTAGTTTTTTTCTTTTATGTGAACCCTGCATTAATAAAACTTGGTTTCGATCAAATTTCCTGGATTCAAACGTGAGGAAAAAGGTCCATCACTCAAAGAATATTCAGACTATGAATCTTTAGAATATTCTACGTTTCCTCCAAAGGCTTGCTGGGATTATTTTCCCGATGGGGAGATTACAGAAGTAATCTCGTTATTGGTGAATTGAAGTCAAGGAGAAAAAGAAACACATTGCAACTTATCTACCTTACCTGGTTTCGAGAATGCTTAAAGACTTTGAGGTTTCATAATGGTGGCAACACACTCCACTTGTCATGACAGAGGAAGAGAAATGGAAGTCAACCCTTAACCTTTGCACCGCATCTGGATTCTATTTTAAATTTCTCATCCCTTTTGTCAGCAAGTGAACTTCCCACCTAAATCATGGCCGTCACTCGACTGTCTGTCATCCACATTGCACACACACACACATACACACACAACATATCAATGGTTGACTACAGAAGCAATGCTATCTGCACTGCCAGAAGCTACAGATTAAGTTACCACCATAAACATCTCGAATTCAGATGCAGTGCAATGCAATACAGGCTTATTCCTCCACACTAAGACGAAAAGTCCAATGTAAATCATCTTTCCAGCAATCTGGTTGTGTTTATCTAAAACCATCCTTGTCTCGAAGCCACAAGCCAACCATCTAGTTCATCCGCTCTCTGGGTGGCGAGTGTGCATTTTATACAGTATATTTACAGAGTCTTCGTTTCTGTCTCTTGTTTTGTCTGGCCCTAATGTGGAACTTGGTGCTCTTTCATGTTTGGGTACAAATCATTGTTTTAATCGAATATGATGTTCCACACATGTTGGTCAGTGTTCTTCCCATCCGTTCTGAGCTGTCCAAAGTGCTGAATCAAAGAGGTTGTTCGATATCAAACAAGATTAATTATGTTGGGATGGTCTTCCTTTAAGATAGAAATATCTGGATAGCTTCACAGCCACCTGTTTTTTGAAGCAGGGCCCATTTGACAAGGGTGGGAATGAGGGGCTTGCCTTGTGAGGATGAGATGTTTCTGTAGCGGCATAGACCTATTAGTGGAGTAAGAAGAATGGACAGCATTCGAGCAGTGCACATTTCCTCAAAGGGGGACAATGAAAAGAGTCTCGCTGAACTAAAGGATCACGCTGAATTGTCCCTCTGAGACGCTTAGATAAACACACTACTCCAATAGACCCGGTGTTCGGTTACTACAAGAGCTGAGGTGAAAGAAAAGCGCTGCAGTGCATTGTGCAAAGCATTGTGGTCTCATCTTCTGCTACCCCCTTTCTTTTGTTTTTTATTACATTTTTTTGTTGTTGTTGTATGTACCAACCAGACACCACCATCAATTCTCAAACCAACCCAAAACATTGTGCCTTACAAGCAAAAACAAAATAATGGAGATTTGATATAATAATTGATTGAATCCACTGTGTGTGGATGGGGGGAAGTTATCCCACGGTTGTGAGATAGCCTAAGGACACACTTAGGTAGAACTACAGCAGGGGCAGCACTTGTGTCCTGGCTCCATGGCCAGAAAGTTCCTTGAAATGAAACAGAAACCACGGATTGGCATGGGGGTCAGTTACAACCATTGTCATCACCTTAACCCTCCACCACCCAGAAAACCTTCACATGGATGAACAATCCGCAATCTAACCCCCCAGACAGAGAAGATGATCTCATTTCAGCTTTTACAGGATAGGAGGTTTGGCAGCAAAAACCTACCAGTATCTAAAATAAGACCAGTGGCTCCGTCGCAACGTTCCATCAAGACTGGTTGCGGTTTAATCTTATGTACTTGAGTTTCAGTTAAGTATTCCAGATTGACCTCTTATTAGGTTTTAAATCTATAAGAGAGCGAGGATTATATAATATAATAAGCTCTAGTGACTCTAATGACTCCACAGCCACCCACAAAGAGCTGGAACCATTATCAAAACTGCCACTCAATGTGGTCAGACACTCAGCAGGGTGGAAATGTACTCGAAGCTTTTCAAAACCTCAGAAACCTCCAGACAACTACCATTAAGGGATTTGATTCCCTTGATAAATACTATTCTACATTACCAAGCACCTCTCAGTTTCATGGAGTGAAAGAAAACTGCTCAAATGGCTAAAGTGTCTATTAAAGTGTCTATTTATACAAAAAAAAATGCTCTAAATTGATTAAAAATCATCCTCCTCCAGAACCTTTTAGTCTCGCGGGTGCCACACAGGCCACATAAAACAACATGGTCCCTCGGGTGGCTCTGGTACTGTTTGGTACACGTTAATTTCTCTGTGGCCGTTTAATGAGTTTTTGCAGAACACGCAAGAGGCTCATGCAGCATGTTTCTCATTTCACTGGCTAGAATTTGAGTAGTTAAGCTTTTGAGCCGCATAATAATAACCCGATTGCGCAAGTCAGGCCTCACTGTGTACCGAGGCTCATATAGGGCTTGTTAAACCTAATCCTACATCAACTCTACTTTGATCAAGCATAAAAGTAGCTACTCTGTCAGGCTGCTCGAGTAGAATTCAATGCGTTGTTGCCGAAAAATACGCTGATACCCGATATACACATTACACATTCATAAATTTGGCAATTTAAACCGAATACTAATGAGAAGTCTCTGATCTGTATCTCGCATTCGCAACCACACACACACACACACACACACCTCGACTTAAATTTCTCTTTCTCATGTTGTCCTCACACTGCAGTGTTTTACCCATGTTGCTGTCATTTCCATGGATACTCTACTAATCATGCAGAGAACAAGTGGGTTCATGCAGTTCTTTTAATTTGTAATAGGTATGAAAAGGTAGGCAGCACAGTGTTGTCTGCTCACAGGCAGCGGTGGATGAGATGCCGAAGAGATAACGAATGGAATGGAATATGTTCTTGCACTCGAATAGCTTTTTCAAGTAGCTGTACTTTATTGAAGTGTTTTCATTTGGGCAGATTTTAACTTCACTACATTTCAATGTCAAATATCTTTTTTATCGTCTATAACTTTTTTACAAGCAGCAATCCACCAATCAGGGTCGAGCGCACGCTCCGTTTTAAACTTGTCTTGATCGCCGCTTTGTGACGTCTATTTATCACTAACGCACAGTTCAGCATCAAGCAGAACATTTTGAGAGGAATAAACGATGGAAGAAACTCCTGACTTTAACTTGCCACATATTGATTTTTTTGTAGTTGAAAATAAGATTTTGGGCTCATAATCATTCTAATAGATATCAATCAGTGTTTGATTTATGCGCTAAGAGTTACATTAGTTTCTTTTCACATGAGCTGAGTTGATTAAGCATTGAGTCTTGTGACAAAAATGATAATAGGAACATTATAGTCATAATAAATCATAGTACTTTGGATACTTAGGTAGATTTGAAGGCAAATACTTTTGTACTTTTACTCAAGTGAGAGTTTAAAGGGACACTTTTACTTTTACTGGAGTCACATTTTACCAAATGCGTCTCTACTTCAACTCAATGGTTTGTGTGCTTCATCCACCACTGCTCAGGGGTTCCCGTTTCGATCCTGAACTCGGATAACTTAGTGTAGACTGAATCATGTTCTCCTCACATCTATATTAGGTTCATTAACGTTCTCCTGTTTCCTCTGACAGAACATGCCAGGAAGTTGACTGGCATCTATTGCCCTCAAAGTGTGAAGCAGTGTGCATGTCCTAGTGATGTGCTCTTTAGAGTGTATTCCTACCTCATAACCTGTGTTCCCAGGATTGGCTACAGGTCCACACTGTACAGGATAAACCCACCCAGATGGGTGGGATAGGTTCCCTTTTGAGTCTGGTTACTCTCAATGATTCTTCCTCATGCCATGTCAGTGAGTTTTTCTTGACACAATCACCACTGCCTCACTCATTAGGAATAAACGTACAATTATAAGGAACTTACAGACATTAAACAAATACACAATTTTATACAACTTTATAATTGTGTGTTCTCTGTGTGAAGATGCTTCAAGACAATGTCTATTGTTAAAAGCGCTCTACACATACAAATTAATTGAATTGAATTCTATCAGTGACTGAAGAATAATGAATAATTACTAAAAAGAAGAAACAGTTCCATCTAACACTCTTATAGGGAGTTTGAACTATTAACCATACAAGGAACCCTAGAGCAACCCTGTACAATGTTAGAAATTAAGTCCCCCCCAAGGGTTTGTCCTTCTAGTGGAACCTTTGAAGATGCTATGTAGGATTCAACAATAGAGTTATTGCCTTTCAAATTGTGTTCCAAGTAAAGAGAACAAAAAAAGCCAGTGTTGCTGGGCCCTGTGTAACCTCGTGTGCTGTTTAAGAAAGGGTAGTGCTCATAAATAGAATGCGAATTAGCTCAGCTTACAAGACAAGTTGAGACAAACACCAAATATGACTTGCCTATTTGGTAACACGTGTGATCTAAACTCCAGAGAGCCCTAGAGAGTACAAGGAAACTTGTTTGGCATCGTGAATAAAAGTAAAGCGAGCAAGTTTAGATGTTCTGTATGTTCTGATTTGGATAAAAGCACAGGTATTGAGAGTCTTTGTTCTTATCCTTCCATCTGACCTCTCAAACAGCTATAGTGTGAAGAACTGTAGCAGCCCTGTTTATTATCAGTACATAATTAAATACAAGAATCTTCAATCGTGATACACTCATCCAGTGTGTAAACAAATCTAAAGCTACCGCAACAGGAAACATTGTGGGGAAACCAGCAACGTTAGATATCACAGTAGCATAAACTGAGATGGTTGTGAAATCTTCTGATGAATGAAGGTATAGTGGTGGTGGTTGTGTGTGTGAGTGTGTGTGTGTGTGTGTGTGTGTGCATGTGGGAGGGGGACCTAGGTAAAGTTATCCTGTGGGAGCCGCCCCGTTTGTGTGATCTGCCCATTCAGGTGGTGTAGAGGGGGGAAGGGGGCGGAAGGATGTCTCCTGCCTTGATGAAACCCTGGCGTCCCTTTTGTTGTTTGTGAAAACAAAACAAAAAGAGATTGAGCGCCAAAAAAACAGAGGAGGAAGGGGAGGAGAGGGGAGGGGTGGGAGGTTTGAGCCAGTCAAGAGCAACAATGCAGTCTGCACTGTGGAATAGACATGATGTCACGCACTAAGATCCCTGGTGAGGGTCAGATAGGGCGGGGTGCCCTCGTCTCTCATTCGCGCTCACACACAAATTCATTCATGCACGTTCTGTAACTGTCTTTCTCTTCCTCCATACCTGTTCTTCTCTTCAGCTCTATTCATTCTGCCTCTATGTTCTGTTTTTCTTTCATTTTATCATTGTTCCCCCTCTCCGGCCATAGCTCCATTCTTCTCTCTTGCGATGCATGAATGTGTGTTTTGTGCATACGTTTGGGCGTGTACGCGTGCGCGTATGCACATCCACGAGCGTGTGAATGAATACGATGTGGGAGTTGCCAGCCACATAAAGGGACTCCTCACAGCTCCACTTCCGCACGGTGGTCATTTGAAACGCCCATTTCCAGGTCATTCATTCAGAGCTATCCCTGGTGAATGAGCCCTATGCCTGGTGAGGCCTGCTAAAGGATCGCTTCCATGGGAATGACATATACACACAGCAGCAGGCATGCTGGAAGGAAGAGCCTGGCATCCAGATTCATATCTACCTTTTTTAAATGCTCTACTGATTGCCTTATCACGTTCTTCTGAACCCAAAGATTTATTATTGTAACACCATGACAGATGCACAGCATGGTATCCAGATGGTCCCTGAGTTACGATGATTCAACTTACACGTTTCAAATCTTATGATGACTTTAATATTATGGCAATATAGTACAAATATTTTACGTTTTGCACGGCACGCAAATGTTGGAAAACTGCCAGGATGTACAGTATGCATCTCCCACCATCTAAGATGCCTTACTTTATTGTGTTAGAATGCATTTTTTTCTGTGTTTTTGGTTTTCGATGCCCAATTTTATCTCTTATATCTCTTCTTTTTATTGGCATCATTGTATACTGTAACAGAGCACCTCTGGTGCCTCCGTCCACTCAATGAACCAGCACTCATACAGGCACCAACATACATACAGTACAAACGTCCCCCACTTTTACAAACATTCACTTTACGTACTTTTGTGGATATGAACAAACCTGTCCTAAAAGTGAGATTTGTTTGAAGTCGAAAAAATTCAAAACGTAGGAGAGCCACCGGTAGCTAGTCGTCGGCCGTAACGAGTCTACATGATGTGCAATGGACTCGGGCGAATTAATGTTTTTAAGATAATTTACTTATTTATTTATTTTTTAATAATTGTTTTTATTACTTAATACAAAATATTGTATACAGTATTCCGATTATTTCGATTTGTTTTAGTATCTTTTATTGTTTATTTGATAGTATTTATAGCTCCTACATCATTAGGAGATATGCGTAGTCAATAACGAATACAGTAACAACTTACGAATAAATTCATGGTACAAACGGTCGTTCGGAACGTAACTCGTTCGTAAAGACGGAGCGTCTGTATACACCGATCAGGCATAACATTATGACATTATAACATTATGACCAGTAAGTGAATTACACTGATTATCTCTTCATCATGGCACCTGTTAGTGGGTTGGATATATCAGGCAGCAAGTAAAAATGTTTTCCTCAAAGATGATGTGTTAGATGCAGGAAAAATGGGCAAGAGTAAGGATTTGAGTTAGTGTAATGAGGGCCAAATTGTGGTCTCTAGACAACTGGGTTAGAGCATCTCCAAAACTGCATCTCTTGTGGGGTGTTCCCGGTCTGCAGTGGTCAGTATCTATCAAAAGTCGTCCAAGGAAGAAACAGTGGTGAACCGGCGACAGTGTCATGGGCGGGCGAGGCTCACTGATGCGAAGCGAAGGTCCTGTAGGTCAACAGATGAGGTCCTGTAGCTAATTGCTGAAAAAGTTAATTCTGTTAATGTTTGATGGGCTCGGGACTGTTTTAGAAGCAAAAAAGGGACCAACACAATATTAGGCGGGTGGTTATGCCTTATGTATCGACTTATTCTATTTTTTCGAGTTACATTGGGGTCATCGGAACGCATCTCTATCGTAATTTGGGGACTACCTATATTTGCAGCTGAGTCTTACTAGAATTTGAAGCTGTTGAGATTGTTACATGGACACATTGCAGTGCAATGTATTCCGCTAGTGAAAAAGCGCAGGAAACACTTGATTATTGGCCACTTACACTACCTACCCACCCACATGCATACACAAATACAAAGCATTATTTCCTTTAAGATTGATTGGTAAATGGTACCATGCCTCGTTCACACAACTGCCAGCTCTAAATGAACGTACTGAAGGAGGGTCAACTCGTGGGTGGTCAGGAACAAATTCAAGACAGGAACTTGGAAAGCTGCAGTTCTACAAATACCTTTCCAGGCTAATGTATTCACAGACACAAACTGGTACCATAAATGGGGAAATTTTACAAGTGTCAAACTGTGGTACAGAACAGCTGAGTGGAAGGTAGGAAAAGAAAGACCAGATGACTTTATATAGTGCCACCAACATTAGCAAGTATTACTGCCACATGCCATAGGCAAGAGTTTAAAAGTCACAGTTCCATTTTTCTCTCTAGAAGTATGTTGTTAGCACAAGGGTACAGGGCTAAGGGGAGAAGTGCTCATGCTTGCTGTTGGCTCAATTACCTGCATACAAGCTGAAGCGGATGCTGGCAGGCATGGCCTATCGCAGTCCATAAATAAAAGCCCTGTGAGAAGCTTGCATGTTTCCCCACCCAGAGCTCCCCATGTGTTTCTACCTTTGGTCTGATTGCTAACAGAGAGAGCTTGCTCTGGCTCTGAGCCTAAACTTTAGTTAAAGCTTTGTGGTGAAGTCAGTTGTCCGGGGCTCTATTGTGTTCAAGAACCTGTGGGAGGACACGGTCTAACTGTATCATGGAACTCTCTAGCAATTGTTCTGCCTCTTTATTTAGATATAGGAAATCGTACCCTTTGCCACCCACAAGCAGTCAATGGTGCCTATCCAGATTAAAGTGTTAAAGTGAGACTTCAGGACAAAGGACCCTTTCTTGAGATGAAGGATAACAGTTGGTGTGGATGCAATGGGTGGGGGGGAGGCCCTCCTGGGAGAAGGAGTGGCAGTGTCATCATCTTGCGCCGCTAAAAGGTGCACAATGCAGGAGGATATCATATTTTTCTGTTTGACAAATGGACCTGGAGCAGTGACTATGGTAAGAGTGATTACCCTTGTGTGTGTGTGTGTGTAGGGGGGTTTGCACCCCAATTAAGACCCAGAGAGAGAAAAAAAGTTAAGACTCTGATAGATGCCTGAAGCCAGGTGCACACTGTTGATTTGATAATCCTTTGCGAGTGTTGCTTGTAAGACTGTAGTATCTCAGATGTCATAATGTCAGACTGTACGACAAGCAAAAACTGAAGCGCACAAGAAAAAGACTCGTCTGAAGTTTTACATCAATCCATGGCGATTCAGACTTGCGTTCAGACTTGCGTTCTTTCGCTAATGGTAGCTAGAAGCAAACAAAAACAATCTGTAGTGTTCATTTTGTTCATGATATGCCTTGAGAATAAAAATGTCATACAAACACTTCTTTTTCCTCCGTTACTCTGTAAGTTTCTTTTCTTGCTGTATTGTCCACCGGACTTGTTGTTAAAATTTCCTCAAGGTGGTTTGAAGTTGTTGTGCTAATTGCATCATCAGGTTCGGCGCTCCCATTAGTTCTTGGTTTTTGACAGTCACTGTAGGAGAAGTCACACTGCAGGAAAGAGTCTGAAATCTTCTGCCAGAATTTTATTTCATTCATTTCATTCATTTCATTAATCAGCTGAAGGTGAATACATCAAACCACTACAGGTTTTAGCCAAGGATTATAGCAATCTTTTAGACTTTTTTTTGCTTCAACGATTAAATTGTGGCCAAAATCACACAGTGTGCACATGACTTAAGCCTAAATGCGCTTCAGGGAGCAAAGTGCCTGTGCAAAACTTATGTTGAACATTGAGTGTCAAGCTACGCAGTGTTTCAGCACAGTGTTTGTTGTGATTTTATTGAAATTGAGTGATTTCCACACACATACAACACACTGATGTGTCACAAGTGAAACAGACCATAAAATACCACCAAACACCAAACTGCCAATAGTGTTTAATGAGTCTTCATAACACTGCAGACCACAACAGGAAGACAACATGACACACAGCAGCTTCCACTGTTCACAGAGTGACAGATGCCATGGATACTAAATTATGGACATGTTTGTACTCAGTACCCCAAACATGCTGAAGATAAACAGGATGGAAACCCCAAATAAAACCACCAATCATCATGTGAGGGTGGCAAGGAGAATTAGTAGGATTCAACTTCCAAGCTGGCTGGAGTACAACATTGTTTAAAGAAAACAGTATTTAATAAACTATAAGGTATCGGAAATGAACAAAATCTGACACAAAATGAAATACACACTGGCATTTTGTTTAGTTAATTTAATTAGGTCTAGTGAAATTCACCTTTAAAGCACTAAACTTGCCGAAATAAGAGTGCTGTACCCATGTCTAGGCTTATAGAATCTCAACGTTGCCCATTTTTCGGATTCACTAGAACCACATGCAGTGAAAAGTTGGTTAAAACTACAATCGGACCAGATGTAAAGTCTGAACTAAATTAAACCAAATTAAGTTCTAGATACTTCTACTAAATTAGAACCTAGATATTCACTTTTATTAAAAACAACGGTTAAAATAATTGTAAAAAAGTAAGCGAGCCAAAATGAGACATAGACTATTTTGCCAAAAGTATTGCATCACCTGGTCAAAGAATGGGATGTGATATTTGAGCATAGCATTCCACATTAATTCCCAGTTTGCTCTTATAATTCCCTAAATAATTCCTAAGAGGCAGTGCATTAAAAATTTTTTCCCGTTATCACGACTTCATTTTCTCTGCTTAATAAAAGTGTTTTTCTAGTGATCTTGACATAACATAAGTTACTTCTCATTTTCACGACTTAATTTTCACGCAATCACGACATAACAAGAGTTGTTTTCTAGTTATCATGTCTTATGTAAAAAAAAAACTCATGTCCAGATCATAAGAAAATTAAGTTGTGTCACAAGAAAACAAGAAAGAAAAAAATTACAATGCATGGCCTCTTAGGACTTCTGTACTGTAATTATTTAAAGAAGTATGTGTTTCTGAGGAAATTAAGGAAATAGGTTGAATATGTATCAGAAAAATGATCTGATGTTGTTGCTATAAGTAAATAGAAGATGATTTATGAATACATTAATATACATATATATATATATATATATATATATATATATATATATATATATATATTATTAATATATTAATAGCTTAATATTTATATACATAACAAATACATATGCATACGTTTTTTGAGGTTATTTTGGTTGGAATTCAACCAACTAAATCACACAATTAAAATCCCCTTCTATGTTATCATTTGCAACAAATTTTGGGTATAATTTATACTAAAAACATATTAGGTGTTTTTTCTTCTACGCAATTTGAAATATACTTTATGATTGTAAGCACATGAATGTTTAAAATAAAAGAAACAAGAAAAAAAATGGATTAATCAATGCTGGATCGTTTGAGTCTATAGCCAATTTTAGGATAATTTCTATTCCTGTCTCAGAAAGTCAGTTAAAACTTAAAAGTAAATTTCATCCATGGCCAGGTTGAATCTTCGTCCATGTCCAACCTTTTGGCGATTCCTGATTTCCATTTCCACACACACCTCATGATATCGCATGAACTGTGCATTTGCCACTAAAATGAATCAATACATTTTCCAGACTGTTCCCCCCCCCACACTCAGGGCTTTCCAATAATACTCAGTCTAGTAGTGTGAATCAGGCCAGCTGCTGATCAAAGTGAGGCCATGACCCTCCCACGGCACATCCTGCATTCCTTCTTAAACACATTCACATGCAGTCTATCGCTCTCTCCACAACTACACATCCATCATCTCGATTCCCCACCAGTTCTTTTAAATGCTCGACAATTGTAAAGGCAACAGTGCGCTTTCGCATGTACAGAACGAGACCAAAGTTTTCTAAGATTTAGTCTCTGCTATATAATATTGCAGTTTGAGGCTATATATCCGAAAGGTTTTTAAATGGTTTCCATAGCATGAGCCGAAAGATAGCTTATTCCATAACTGATTTGTGTTTAATAAGAGCCTGTAAAGACTGTAATAATAACTATTTTGTGTATCCTATAAAGCAATATTGAGGTTGTATCAGTCAGAAAGGGTTAAAAAACTGCCATAATACCATAGCTTCAAACTCTATGCTAGTCCAAAGTCATAAGGTTATCACCAAGAGATAGTGTGCTCATCTGAGGTATTTTGCACAAATGAAAGGTACTCTAAAGCGACTTGAAAATGTAGACATTCATCATGTTTGCCCTGATCTTTGTCAGTAAACGCCGAAACAACTGCATTACCATTTCTGCCAATTCTGATTAGAGCAGTAAGATTTATGATGTTATCTTTTTTAAGTGATTATTAAAATTGCACTTGGAAAAAAACAAGCCAAAAAAGCATCAGCCGTGCTGGATTTTATTTTCGAACGAAACATGCATCGCATCAGAGCGATTATGAGATAATCGTATACAGATTGGAAGATGTCTCCGCCATTTCTGATTGGAGCGGCAAGATTTATTCGATGCTAGCGATTATTAAAATGGCATCGGCAATGGAAAGCATAAATCAAAATTGATTGCCAGGGCTTGATTCCTTTTTTTTTTTTTTTTTTTAAGAATGTGGATGCCATCAGAGTGATTATAAAATAATTGTGTACAGATTGGGAGGTTTCTGGTGAACCTGCTTTACAACATACAATCACAGAGTTCAAAAGATCCTCTAATGCAAAAGAAAAACTAAAGTCATCCATCTCTGAGTGCAAGTAATGTCTCGTGGTTCCAATAACCTTTGTTGATGCTGAACAGATCTTTTGTCAAAAATGACTTAAATCTCTGTGTCTTAGATGCAAAATCGTAGGTGGTTTTGGGAAAAAAAATATCTAAAAAAGATATCTTATGGCAAAATCCACTAATTTTTACTTCATTAAGCTGCCAAGTAACGAGTATAGTTTTTATCCTGGGGATTTACGGTGACCAAGTGCAGATCAAATGATTTATACTTAGTAAGACCAAAATGAAATAAAGAGCAGTGAGATCAAAGTTGGGAAACCAAATAACACCCTGGAATGGAGCACAACCCCAGCTTTCAGTAACAAAAAAAAAAAAAAAAACGAAATCTTGTGCTAATGTGAAACGTCATACCAAAACACTACAAAGAAACTGGCGGAGTCTCATCCAGCTAATAAATAATGCAGGACGCTGGTGCTTGGTAGTCTGATACTGTCCTGGCTGATAGAGTCCAAAGCTGCAGGTTAAAACAGTACCTCAGGGAGGCATAGGAAAGAATATTTAGGCAGATTTTCAAGCCTTTGTCTGAACTATGTGTATCACTACACCTGTACGGTTTTCACATCCAGGCTATAACCCCCACAGCACACTTATACACACCTCATGTACAGGCTCTGAATCCAGTACAACCCTAAGCAGGATAATTAATGAATGAATATGTTTTGGTAAAACTCAAGATAGCACACTGAAGCCTATAATTGCGGAAAAAACTACCACAGGATGAAGAAAAGCTCAAACAAAAAACACAAATTTCAGGTTAAATCAAGTTTAAAGCTCAAATCACAAGCTAAACCCAAGCAGTCTTAGCCCCCTTTCATAAACGCAAAGATGTGCTCTCTGTATGAGGTCTTTCAATAAGGGCTACGGAGATGCAGGATTCTGTAATTAACATAGGATTTTCAGCTCAAAGTGAATACTGAATGCTCCCAAGTAAAATAGGATGTTTCTGACCATTGAGGACATGCAAGTGCCTGAGGAGCAGAGTGCTTTATATAATAGTGCTGTAGAATTCTCACTCCTGATTGGTCAATCTATAGCAGTTGTGATTGTAGTGTAGATTACTCGTTCTAATAGGTTATCATTTGCATTTCTATTGTAACTGTTTCGAGGTGGAAAGAGTAATAAAATATTTTACTCAAGTAAAAGTACCGTTAGTTCAATGAAATTTTAACTTAAGTACAAGTAAAGTTACTTCTAAGCTACTTCTAATTCTACTCAAGTAAAAGAAAAAATCTGCTGATTTTAAATTCTAGTGTAGTTTAAATAGGACAAGGGGATATAAATCTCAAAATAGTTGTTTATAATTGACGGAATACCTTTACAAATGAAAGCGCAATAACACAAAAATAAATAAGACTAAAAAAAAAAACACTGCAGTTGATGACTTGAGTGTAATGTGAGTTATGCACAAAAAAATCTCCTGTTATAAACGATAATTATCGTTGATGATAATGAGAGAAATCGCAAATGCAGATTCAGAATTCAGACAGCGAGTGCAACTTTCGAAACTTTCGATTCGCCGGCATTTCGCTTTCAGCTGTGCCTGCATCACTTCGGTCTGTATTGTCCGTCTCCGGATTCCTTTCTTGTGAGTTTAGCACATTTGTTCTCTGCAGTGCTTTCCACCTCTGCAAGGTCCCTGGTGGTCTAGTGGTTAGGATGCGGCCCGGGTTCGATCCCCGGTCAGGGAACCAACCCCAGCCATTAGGGTTGCACAAGCCTTAGTGCCGGTCCCAAGCCCGGATAAATGGGGAGGGTTGTGTTAGGAAAGGCATCCAGCGTAAAAACGTGCCAAATCACACATGCGGATGGTCCGCTGTGGCGACCCCTAATGAGAGAAGCCGAAAGAAAGTGCTTTCCACCTCTGTAACTTACATATGGACTTGTATGGGCTGACACTCCATAAACTGATAAAAAATATATTTGTTGATGATTTTGAAGATGTTGGTTAAAATATTCAATATGCACTTTCAAGGGGAAAATTTCTCACTGCAAAAGTGGTTTTCTTTAGAAGTTTAGGAAATCCTCACAATTATCACTGCAGTCCGTGTCTGTTTTCTGTTCCTGTCTCAGAACAGATTCTGGATGTTCAACAGCTCGATATCCGAGGGCATCTTGGTGCGGAGGAGGTGGTAGAAATTTTGCACCAACGAAGTCTGAGCGTGTAGACTCAGGCCTGATGGACTCTGTTGTAGTGTGGTGGCTAAAGTCCGCTTTCATCAGCACCTCATATTGGAGCAGGTAGAACACACGATTCCCACCACAAGCATAATGGCTACAGCTCTAAAATATTAGACTTCTGATCTGAGCTGCCACTGCTGGGACCTTGAGCGAGGCCCTCAACCGTCAAATGCTAAGTTGTATAAATGAGATAACTGTAAATTGCTCTTGATTTGGCATTCTGCCAAATTCCATAAATGTAAATGATGGTGATGGTGTCTGGATGTGTCTGTTCACCATATATGGAAGGAGTTTTCATTGTAAGTGCTTCAGAAGTAAAGCTGTACCTTCAGTTGTGTAGATAAATCATTATGCAGTTTCTCTCGAAAATTACAAGCTGTATTTGTCTTATTCTATACATATATATTGAATATATATGATAACTTTATTGACAACATAGCTAGCTTCTTTAACAGATGGTCAAGGGTGGGAATAGAAACTTTGCTTCATACTCAGCCCACAGTACACCAACCTGTCTTTTATTCCCTTACATATAAACTAAAATTGTATATACCGTATTTTCTGACTATAAGCCGCTACTTTTTTCCCACATTTTGAACCCCGCGGCTTAAACAACGAAGCGGCTTATTTATGAATTTTTCCTGGGTTTTTTCCGGTTTCACAAACTTCAAGCCAAAAAACTGAGCGACATAACATTAGACCAATGAAATTTCCGAACGGAAACGTAAAAACGCACCTCACCTGTGTTCTGAGCTGCACGGCATCCGGAGAAAAAACGTTTTTTTTAAATGCACGACGATGCCAAAAGATAAACTCTCGAGAGAAATAGTTGTGAAAGGAAGGAGGAAGACAGTGAACAGTGACTTTCTTGGTAGGCTACTGTTCAGATACAAGCCGTTGTAACGCGTTGAGTCTGGGTTAAAGGAGAGCTCGCTAACTCCAGTTGCAACAGAAATCATATAAGCACAGACAGGTTTCCAAAACTCGTGCTTTTTTATTTTTCTTGGCAACAGCATTACGGGTTAGTCAAAGAAACTTAGAAATGAGCATCAGAAAATAATAAGGACATATTCCTCGGTCTTGCACACATGCAGTAATAGCGGAAAAATGCGGCGGCAGCCTATTCCCAAAATACCGCTATGCTCCTAAAGGAAGCGCAACATATTTCACCCATTACACCGTGTAACAGACACTGTCTTTCGTTAAAGCCTGTGTAAAGTTCATTAGTTTCAGTGTAGACACTTATAGACGGCTTATAGACAGGTGCGGCTTATTTATGTTTAAAATAAAAATCTTTGTCAAATTCAGTGGGTGCGGCTTATATATGGGTGCGCGTTATAGTCCGGAAATTACGGTATGTACAAGTTTATCTAAAATGAAAAAAAACAAGTAAAGTAAAAAACGTTTCACTGTGGTATTCTAACGCAAATTTGCGACAACAGACATGTATTAATTTTTATATCACAACACGGGTGAATGCTGGAAACTGATTGGCCAGCAGGTGTGCATTATTTCCGTGTAACAACCAACATAGTTCTGCTTCTGGCCTGAATGTTAATATTAATATATTTGTTCTGTTACGTTACTTTTCCAATAATAAAAGCTCATACCCAGGGGTTTGTACAGCAAATGCTCCACATCTAATAATTGATGATGTGTTGAATTTTTACATATTTTTGATTATTTATTTTTCTGGTAAAATTAAAGGCTTCGCTTTGCTATGCGTGTGTGTGTGTGTGTTTGAGCGAGTAAAAGATAAAAGTTGGTGAGGGAATGACTGTTTATATAAAATAATGATATAAAATAAGTGCTAGCAGGAAATACTTACATCTCCGATTTGATTTATAATCCATTTAATAAAAAATCTGAATCCATAAAATATGTTGATCATGAATAAATTAAACATTGTAATTATTTCACATTCAACAATGCACTCCAACTATGCTGTGATATGAAAATAATACACTTTGAAGCACAATCCCTACATTCCCATCCTCCTCAGGTGCATGATATATGATGTTAAATAATGTTATTACTTATTACAACACACTGTTCCTTACATCAAGCACATTTCTTTCTTAACAATCCTGCACTCATAAAAAAACATCTGTACATCTATCTTTCAGAATTTGTGACAATGGCTGCATGATTTATCAGCCCCTGCAGGTCACATGGTCTTCACACATCCTTCCCATCTGTTCTGTGTTATCACTAATTACCCCCCAACACACACTTAAGTTCTGTTTTATGTATGTTTCATTGTCAAGCTTTTGTCTTTGTCTTGTCGATGTGTCTTTGCTTGTTCTACAGCCTTGTTCATAGTTTGCCTGGTTTAAATTTGCCTGTTTATTGCTTCATGGTTTTGGTTGTTGGTTAGTTACTACATCTTCTGAACTACATTACACCATCCCACTAAACAGTTTTTTTTTCTTTGTTTTTGAGAAATACTTTTAGTTCTGTGAAGAAACTTTTATAAAACTGGGTTTATCTCTCCAAAAAAAGAAACCTCATGTGAAGAAACCTTTCATTTTATTAACTCCCATTTGCCATTTTACTGTTCAGTCCAGTTGCTACTTACCACCAAGGAGACCTATTAATTCCATCCAGAAACGTGTAAAAAGATGTGAATCTGAGGCTTGTTTTAAAACCTGGGCCCAGCCAATAAAATAAATCTTGTCGTTGTTAATACACCACCAACACAATATGACTAAGATGTAGAACACGTCATACTGATGGTGACAGGTTTCCAACCGAAGTCTTCCAACCACAACGTGTTTGCCTCCAATAATCAAATACACGTTGAGTTGAGTTATTACAGGTGCAACGTTTATGTTAGCACCTTGGCTTTCTTTAACCAGCAGCCATCATTTTAATCAAGAGTCATAACTTGTGCCATCATCATCATGACTGCATATGATTTGTGAGAAATAACGGAAAGACAGCTGGGCTAAGTGTTTCACCAGGACAGGATCCAGGAATTAGAATTTGGCTAAACACTAGCAGTGTGTTTGGATAACCTCTATAATAATAATAGCTAATTTATTCAGTTTTTTTATGTGTACAGTTTGGTCAGTCTGATGGGAATTCATCTGTCAGTTTTACAGAGAAAAATGGATGATGTCAAAACCAAAAAAAAAAAAAACTATTAAAAGTGTAATGGAAACTGTGAGCAGCTTAAAGTATGATAATATTTTACTAAGACGCCAAGTCACGGCTGAGATCAACCAGTCCGAGTGTATATTACACCAGCGACCGTTAATCTGCTGGGAATGGATTTGTGTACATTTGGAGATTTGGAGTTGAGTTTTTATGTTAATAATTAGAAAAATAGAAACACTATTAAAAAAAAAATGGACAACAA
The DNA here is from genome assembly GCA_014706435.1 of Silurus glanis. Lineage (NCBI taxonomy): Eukaryota > Metazoa > Chordata > Actinopteri > Siluriformes > Siluridae > Silurus > Silurus glanis. The sequence goes on along the minus strand of JAAIIK010000133.1, from coordinate 2,387,007 downwards.
ATAGGGAAACGAAGGAATAAAAGTATGGGATTGATTT
>JAAIIK010000133.1:2312041-2332994 GCA_014706435.1 Silurus glanis | reverse complement strand
ACCGGCACTAAGAGTGCACTGGCTTGTGCATCCATAATGGCTGGGTTGCTTGTGTTCAGTTTAATACCACAGAAATATTTTTTAATCGATATGTATATTTCTTTTTTATTCATCATTTATCCAGTTTGGTTTGAATTTGAGTGTGCGGGAAATACAATATTTTTAAACAAATATTACAGTCTAAAATTTGGGTTAACCATACAGATATCTTCATAATGGAAATGATTTCCACACATTATTATTATCGGGGTTTTTTTTTTTATCATTTTTTAACCATTGTCCCTGGACTCAAAACCAATTCCCAAAACATTTACCCATTACCTTGACAGAAAGCATCAACATTTATTTCTTTTGAGATGTCAAGTACATCTTTAGCACACCACAAACAATGGATTAGCATTACTTTATTCGACATATTAGACATATTTCGGTTTACATTTAAACATACTCAAAATGCGTAGAAATTGACAAACACACAAAAAAAAGTCACTGATATTAAATAAGGGATTAAGTTGTTATTGCTTGATGATTACTATTATTATTGGTGATTCATGCATGAGTAAGAGGTTAAAAAGTTTTGTAAATACCCTTTTAGTATTAGTGTCTGTATTCAGCTATTATTATGACAATATTAGTTATGATTATTAATAATAATACCTACTAACCATTAGCTAGAATTGAGAACATCTAAATTCTGTGAAAATCGTGTTTTTTTTTTTTAATCTTTTTTCATCTCCCACTAAAGTCTACAATGATCTTGCTCAATCCCTGCACAGATCAGGTACTCCTTTGTTCATTCCTGGCTAAGCGGTTGCAGTGACATCATTATTTTTATGTGATCACTCACTGTCAAAGCTAACGCACCGCACTGGATTGAATGGCCACCACACAATGCTCCATTGTCCCCGAAGCTGTGATTTAGACACAGTGGGAAAAGCGCAGGGTGAGAGCCCCGTATAGTGATTTCCAGTGTCGGTTTCAATCACCATCCCTATGCCTACTTGAAACCTCAAGACAATGGGAACACTTCACAGATGAAATGTATAAAGCAGATAGTGCAAAAGCAGTTCTAAAGGTGGAAAAAACACCTCGTGGGTCTCCAAACCGTGGCAAAGAGAGATCACCCATCTCAGACACTGGGTCAGAAGTTCACAGATTGTATTCTCTGTGATGAGAGCCATTAACAGATGCCTCGGGCTACATGTTGTTCAGGGCTGGAGAAAGAAGTGTGAGCTACCGCCAGCTCCCGCAAAGTGTTGACATGCTGTTTAGGTGATAGCTGATTCCAAAACGACCTCTGGGTATTACTGGGTAAACTGGGAATACATTTCATATGCACCATATTTCGACACATCGTAGACATTAGGTGTTAGCAAGAACCATCCCGCCGTAGTGTTCCTTGACCTTCTTTAATCAGGTCAGGCACGAGGCTCTGCTGGACCGCTTGCTGAAGCTCGGAATAGTTGAGGCTTTGAACGGCTGGAAACATATGCAACCTGCCGTACACTAACCTATCACAGCGGCATCAGTCACACGCCGAGACACTAGCGTCTCGATGAGTAAGCATGCATTCATGAGGAAAGAAATTTTTTTAACAGACAGTAAAACAATTCTCACAGAACTTGGCAAGAGGTACACGTGATGGAATCTAGCGCTGCTAAAGGGTGGATTTGTGCATGCGGTGCATTCAGTGAATAATAGATAATAAAGATAATAAAATAAACAAACGAAAAAAAGGGCTGACTAACACCCTTCTACAGGAAACGAAGCAAAAGTGACACCTTTTTGAAAGTCTCGACACAGACATCAAAAGCAACTTTTCCAGAAACAGGTCTGGTTTGACGTAGATGAAAATGCCATTACAATTTTCTTTGGAAAGTCCATGAAAGTGTGGGACTAGGCTTCATCTTCGTCCAGGAAATGTGCTTCGTAGATTCAGATGTGATACCACATGCTTGGTGCACCTGTAACCAAATGTTACATAAGCTAATCGAAGTCTCTGGAAATAATGTAATTATTTGGACTGCACACAGTCATAAGTATAAAGTATCGATACCTTGGAAAAATCTGCGTTTGTCGCCAAGAACGCCAAAGCACATTGGAAACGCAATATCACCTATTCCATCTGAAACCCGGGCGAACGGCAAGAAAGTGGTGCAACAGAGATTATTGCGAAAACAGACGTGTTTTGACATTTTCATTCCTTTGTTATTGTGACTCCATAAGGTTTGAGGTGTTTCGTTAAACCTCGAAAAATCTGATTCGTCTCCGTTCACTCAGAGAGCCGACTTTAAAGGACTCGCAAACCGAAGAGTGCGCAGGCCAAGATGTGTTTCCAATTGTGCCGCAGATGAGTTGAAACCTACGCAATTTGTCCATCAGGGGAGTGACGGCGAAGATCAGAAGGCCTGATTATGGATGTTTCTCGAGGAACTGTTCTTTCTTTTAAGGTTTTACAGGCATCATCGGGTGCTGCGGTTCTGCGGTGGCCAAAAGTTGATCCGGAGTGCAATATAAATCATAAAGTGGATAAAGCAGCCATTTTGTCCGGGGCTAAACAGCAAACTGCTTGATGTCATAGCATGGTTACAACATTGTGTACAGCGCCGGTTCATATTGTCAGCGTTATGCATTTATGAGATAAATTATGCATCCATTAACCAAAGCTGTTGGAGCAAAGTCTGGTTAGAGTATGTGGCATGTGAAAGATACAAATTGGCTGTTTTTTGGTGTGTAACCTCAGGCCTCCGACGAAATAAAAGAGACCACAGATTCCAAGCTGCATTTCAGCTGCTCGCTTTTTGTTTCAGTCTAAGCCAATATGGCAGAGTGGTGTGTGACCTTGATCTTTCCGAGAGCTAATATTTCACATTAAGCAGTTTTTACTTGATAACACACCAAATATGGTCAACTACTGCAATCTGGGCCATGCATTGCTTTTGGGGTGGGTGGGGGGCTTGGGGGGGTTTACATGGCATATTTTATAAAATGCCAGTGGCTACATAGTTTGTGAGGGGGCATAGGGGGATTGTGGTGCACTGGGTTTATCTTTTGTACGTTCGCTAAAACTTGAAATCATTGTACTTTCCTGTAGAACAGGGGTTCTCATATTGGGGTCCACCCCTAGAAGTGGTCCCTGGCCCAAAATCCCTGCTGTAGAATACGCAGATCAGACTGAGGTAAAAAAAAATGCTACACTATTCTATAGAAACAAATAAGTATACAGTAATACGTCGGCACAGTAATACGTCGGCTCCGGAACTTGTCACTTTATGACAACTGAAAAAAGGTTTGGTCCCTCGTTGCATGCTCTGAACTCGACACGGACTTTCGCAATGAAACCTGTGAGCGCTTCAGTCTCATGTTAGCATGAAGAGTCTCATGTTAGCTCGTGGACAGTGAAATAGCTTTCTTTTTTGTGTTTTTGTGCATTTTAAGCCTAAATCAGGGGTCCTAAAGTGGTTAAAATGCTTCAAGCTACTTGTTCGGTACACGTTTGTTTCAGCACTAGTCACGAGTTCTGGAATTAATTACCGTCAGGGCCAGCAGGACCTTCTCTGCTGTCCTAAACTCACTGACTTTTTCACTGATTATTTTTAATCACTTACTTATGTTTTAATATATTTTAGTCCATTGATACAATTAAATTATTCTCAACAGTCTATTTCTTTTACTTCATAGCGTTTTCTCCACCCGACTGTCTGTATACGTTCATCACATTATTTGTTGCAAAGCTATCTGACATAAGACCGTCACAGTAGACACCTGATTTTTTAGCTCTAGGTTGGGGGAAGCTGCTGCTTTAACCAATCATTTTGCGACTTGGATACTCCAAGGTCCCCTAGAAGGCGCCCAATCATGTTGGAATTTATCATATGCTTTGATTGGCTGGTCAGACGTGCACTAGTCAGACTTGCAAATCGCATCTGTAGCAAACTGCACAAGCTCAAATATATTTGTGTGGGTTTAGTAGTTGTTTTAAAACCAGTTGTTTAACTTTTTCATAAACCACTTATTCTTTTGTGTTTTTCTTTCTGTAGAATTTGCACAAAAACACAATTTGTCTTAAAGTTAAATCTTCAGGAAAACCATAATACCCAGGAAAATTAATGGAACATGTGGAGACTGTGTTTTTTGTCATTTTTTTGAAGGTTAATATTGATGGATTGACTCAGGACAGACACCAATGAAGGCAAAGGTGTGAAATATACAGCCCACAACTGGGTCCATCTCTGTAAGGGGTCCTTGTCCCAAAAAGTTTTAGAATCCCTGCTGTAGAATACTGAGTTCAGATTCATGTAAAAATGCTAGTGTAATGCTAATTGACCAGGGTATAGACACAAATGAGAATATATGAACAACTTTCCCATAGACATAATGGTTATAGATAGACATCTCAATCTCTTTAATTCTGCTTTGTGAAGTCCACTGCTAAAAGCGATATACAAATAAAATTTAATTGAATTGAACTGAATGATCCTTTCATTAAAAAAGTGCCTGAGGTATATTAATGGTCAGAAAAAAAATGGGCCCAACATTGGTTTATGGCCTGTGGTGCTTTCGTTTTGAATCGCACTTTAAAGATATCAATCGACTCTGGCTAGTACCTTGATTTTTGACATGTTGTGCTAGCAACTGAGTTACGGGACAGATTTACAGTTTGCTTGCTTTACTCTTTTTACATTTTTTTTGTTCTAGCTAGAAAACAGCCAGATCACACCCCACCCAATTGTCTTAGAGCATGTCTGAGCAATTAACACTTCCAACCTAGTAGCGGGCAAGAAAATGAAAAGAAAACAACGGCCCAAAATGACGTGAAAGATAAGCGATCTTCACACTTGCTTCACAAAATGAAACCCACATGCACTTAGAATGCGCACTATCACATTGACAAGAGTTTGCGAGCCACATGGGGTTTCTATTCGCCATAATCCAAGCCAGGTGGAGTCGCATCTCGACTGATTCTTCGCACTGAAGACTGATTAGGTATAAACGGACGCAGGTAAATCTCAAGACTGCCACAAACACATTCATGTGGAGATCTCACCCACGATGTTGGAGCTGTATACGCCAGGACTCTCATTTAGCTTTCATTAATACCAGAACCATGAGCTTCTGGAGGGATAAAAAGCCTAGGTTAAGGATTTGCAAAGAAGGGAGGGATGTGATGAGAGAAACCTGTAGGAAGGACGGATTTGCATAACAGATGTTTTACTTCGCGGAGGTCCGAAAGCATCTTCAGGCGCTCGTTTAATTGCGGTATCGACCCCACCCGCAAACATAGCAGCATTACCCAAACAACAGCTCTGGAATGGAGCAAAGGTTTAGATAACGAATACCACACAGCTCCAGGAGATGCGAAAAAGTCAGCGGAGGCCGTTTATCTTCATCCACTTTCTTCTTCCAGAGGCCTGGTTCTAATGCAAAACCACATTTGTTCTGGTGGTTTACGTCTCAGACACATAGCGAAAGGCTTGGAAATGTCTCGGATGTCACAGCAACCACACGTCCCAGAGGAGCCGTTAGCGGGGACAGACGAGGCGCAGGGACGATGTTCCTGCTACGCACTCGCCCGGTTGCGAGGCCTCGGCAGGAATTCGCCGGCAGAAAGCGAACAAAGTGTCTGTGGTTAAGCGAAGGGAAGTCCAACAATCCCGGCTCCATAAAAGGGACAGAAAGGCAGAAAGAGAAGATGGGAAAAAAAAGAAAGGGTGGAAAAATTCAAGAAGAAAAAGCCAGAGATTCCCTAGGGGCAGTAGTATCACTCAGTCTGAATACTTTCTAAAAGTTTTCCTGAAATGAAACACTTCATTATGATCTTTTGTGGTCAAGAAAAGTTTACCCGAACAAAAAATCAAAGCAGGTACAGTACGCTCCAATCCATGTAGCACAAAACAAGAATAGTAAAGAGTTGTATACATAGTAAACTTTGGTTTTGACTTTCTCTCACTAGCATACGCTCTGTATATGCTTTACAGTCGCTGCGTTCGTGACCAATTACCAGCCTTTTCTGTCTTTTTCTCAAAGCAGTCAAGGTAGCACAGTACATAATGAATATGACAGTCGAACTCGACCGCAGACCAGACGCTGAGTGATACCCGGTGTCTGGACAGTGTGCCTTTGTTAACAGAGGCTGGAGCTGTCTGTCCCTGCTTCTCTCACCGTCCTGCACTCAACACCCACTTTTTTTCTTACACCGGTTACACTCCACAAAAACAATGTGCACTGTAGAAGGATGTGCGAGTGCTTAACTTCTCTTTAATACATCATCAATGAACACTAAATAATGTTTCATAACACTGACTTTACATGAAGTGCATTAGCAGATTCAGTAGTTTTTTAGAGCATGGGTTCCTTTGAATGAACCGAATAATTTGCCATTTGGGTTAAAGCAGACCGTCGATCGATGATCCCACTGGGAATACCTCTTTTGACTGCGATCCTATTTTAAATCGTGGAACTGTTTTTCCAATCCTACTGCATTTTTAATCTTATTGCATTCCATGGAAAGGACTGATCGAAAAGTCAGATTGAAGAATTGAATGCAAGCAGAAAGCCAATAAGATAACTTCAGGATTTTTTTTTTTTAATCCGTGCATGTTGAGCCACTGGGATCCCAGGGTTTATCCTGTGAGCCCAACAATATATTAAAGATTCATTAGTTTATAATAATGACAGATTTAATGGTTCTTTTGAGAATGTAGAAAGGAAGGCTTAAAAGTGGCAGTCATACTAAAGAGTCAGAAACCATTTTCAGGATACAAAGGATACACACTCATTCACACACTTGTTCACACCTAGGGGCAATTTAAAACTAACCAATCCACCTATGTGCGTGCTTTTGGTAGGAACGAGGGTACAAAGAAAATTAATACTGCATGAATCCAAATTCAGGATCTCATCTGGGACTCTGAAGCGGTGAGTCATGCAATAATACACGCCCAGAAATAAAGGAACCAAACTGGATTCCTTTTCATAATACAGATACCAGTTCAGTGTCAAGCAAATATATATACAAGGTGGTATAAAAAGGTTTTGAGATTAACGATGCTACTGGTGCTATTCTAAACACATGCTTTAGATGTCTGGGCAGCCAGTTAGAACAAAGAGCAAACCTAAAATTCTGCAATGAGTTGTTCGATGTGTTGTGAGCGGCACGTGCACTTCAAGAGCGGAAGAACATCACTGGAAGACGATGAGAGTTTAGGTGGACCTTCAACGACCTCGTTAAAACCATTCGGCAACTTGTGCATTGGAGAACAATCCACATGATTTCACTTCCTCACTCACCCTTCTCACCAGATTTGGCTCCTGCAGACTGCTCTCTTCAAGATGATGAAGACCAGCTCAAAGGACACTGTTTTGACACCATTGCAGAGATCCAGCACGAATAGCAGAAGGTGCTTGACATGATTTGACTTTCAGGACATATTCCCGAAGTGGCAGGATCACTGAGAGTGCTGTATTGCTGTGCAAAGGGACTATTTTGAAGGTAATAGTGTGTAAATGTAGATAAATAAAGTACTTTCTTGGAAACAGAGCAAACTTTTTGATATCACCTTGTATAATGAATGAACTACTATGACACCTTACAAAAAGCAATCACCAATTATGAAAGATTTCTTAAAATGCATGTAGAGCATGACCTTGAATTAATTGTGCAATCATAGTAAGTTTATGAGGCACCACAGAAGAACCTCAGAACTCAGAACATTGTGTATCGAAAAGAACACGAAGTGCGTGAGAAGAGGTTTGGTTTTCGAAAAGGCCAAATGTTGGCCTTCAGTATAGATAAGTTTTCAATTATAGGAAATGATCTCATTAAAAAAAATGAATTATTCATATCTGATTTTTTTTTTCCCTCCATTTAAAACTGATGTGTAGCATCTGCCCGGTTCCTGCACTCCGACTCGTATTATATGACATAAACATGACGACAGGTTAAAGAACAAAGGCAGGGAATTAAACAAAAAGTTAAAAACAAAAAAAAAGCACCAAAATTTCCAATAATTCTTGCACATGGACATGTTTGATCAACTAACAAAAAGAACAAATCCACAGAGCATGCTTGATCTTTAGGCCTTCACAAAGAGTGCTCATACGGAACACATCTGGAGTCTCTCCTGTCTTGGCTGGAAGACGCAAGGGTGAGAGAGGAATGTGTGTATTTTATTGGTTTCTCATCAAGAGTAATTAAAACATGGAGATACAGACCTCTGTTTGCGTGTTTGCTTTGCGTAAAACCCGACCTCGAAAAAACCTGGCTCGATTTTACACATCTAGACGAGAAGGCTTGTTACATCTGTATCTCTCCTTATATCCTTATATCCTTACATCCAATCCAGTGATTTCTCCATTCTAATTGGTCAAATCATTGTTTATTGTAAAAAAAAATAAAAGAAAAATAAAAATTAAGAAAAGAAAAGAAACATTGATATAAGGAAGGTCTTCTTCTTCTTCTTTTTCTTCTTTCGGCTGCTCCCATTAGGGGTCGCCACAGCGGATCATTCGTCTCCATTCCACTCTGTCCTCTACATCTGCTTCTTTCTACCAACTACCTGCATGTCTTCCCTCACCACATCCATAAACCTCCTTCTTGGTCTTCCTCTTTTCCTCCTTCCTGGTGGCTCCATCCTCAGCATTCTCCTACCGTTATACCCCATGTCCCTCCTCTGCACATGTCCAAACCATCTCAATCTCGCCTCCCTCACCTTGTCTCCAAAAACGTACCTTTAATAAACCTATTTCTAATCCTGTCCATCTTCTTCACTTCCAACGAAAACCTTAACATCTTCAGCTCTGCTACCTCCAGCTCCACCTCCTGTCTTTTACTCAATGCCACTGTCTCTAAACCATACAACATCGCAGGTCTCACCACAGTCCTATAAACTTTCCATTTCACTCTTGCAGATACTCTTCTTCAGGCATGCAGTACCTTAACAAGTGAGCTACCACCTCCCCACCAACGAAGCTACAGTGCCATTTCAGAGATGTTTAACCACATTAGGGGTGACTATAAATGGTTCCAAATCATGAAGTGTCATTCAATATTACATCCAAAATCATGATCAATGCCAAACCCATGTGGTATTAAAGAAATAAAACACATTGGACGTATAGCATCTTTAACATGCTGTTAGATTTGATTCATTAGTCCTGAGTTTGGCCCTGAAGCTGGCAAGAAAGCATTAAGTTGCAGGATAATAAGAGGGAAAGTGGTATAAAGCCACAGACTCGCTTTGAGCTCACTTGGTTCAAATCCTGGATTACCTGAGCTCCAGGGTGGCTTTACATGCAAAGCATGAAGAGGAGCCGAATGTAATTCCCATAGCAGGAAAATCTTTATGAGGAAGCTGAGGGACCATAAAGATGCATGGCAAGAAAAATAACCTAGTCTACCTCTCAAAATCAAGAAGTTACTGATGTATACAGGCATAGGTTTGGTTTTAATAAAGACTTGAGGTCGAATGCAGAATGGTGTCTTTTTTTCTTTCTTCTTTTTTTAAACAAAAGACTTTATTTGAACCATTTCTCTTATCCAAACTGTTATTGCTCACGTCTCAGTTAACCCTAACTCTGTCCATTCAACCGGAATAAACAAAAAGCAATCAAAATACACAAAAGCGTAAACGAAAAAAAAAGAAAAAAAAAAAAGCTTTCACTACAAAACCTCTTATTCACTCAGTAAATTCAGACAAGGAAGAGTTAAGCATGAAATAAGAGCGCAAAATGAATAATACTTGTTTTAAATCCCTAATTGCTTCCGTTTTGTTTTTTTTTCCCCCTCCTGAAGTATATAAAAAAAAGAACATATTCTCCTCATTCACCTCTCAGGTGTTCTCCGTCTGTTTATTTTTATTTAGCCGATTTCAGGATGAATGGATGGAGAGGGAAGAAGGAGGGGAGGGGGAGAAAAAAAAAGCACCCTGCTTCTATTTCACCCGATTCATTTACACATCCGGCCTCATTCAGCAAGCTGAAAGAGGGAAGTACAATGCCTGCAAAGTGCATTGTTGATGAAAACCATAAAGAAGGCATTTAATTAGGCTATTTATCCTGCGCTTAGCTCCTGTGCTGTGCCTTCTCTTGTTTGGAAAGTGCATTTCTCACACACACACACACACACACACACACACACACACACACACACACACACACACACACACACACAAACAAGCTTCTCTTGTTGCACTGGTTGTCTCCTGTGCAGTGTACAGGCTCGAATAATTACCTCAATTCAGCATCAAAGCCAGAACAATGTCCAAGACAAATACAATCAAGGCATCAAATAGCGCTGAAGCTGATGATGTATGGGAATTCGAGATTGTCAACCAGGTGCCAGCCAAGTGCTCTGCCAAGAACCAGGGTTAAAAACACATATCGGTGAATATTACGATCAACAACACTATGCTAGGAGTCAAACCGAGATTCTACAGCCATATTAAGTGGATATGTATGTGAACAAAAGACTGAACGTCGGCATGGAGCATATATTCATGAACTGTTTGGATCAAAAACTAAATATGGCAAAATGAAATACCCCAAAACTTGTGGGATTTTCCCACTTTCTCCATTTCTAATGTTTGAACCAAAATCCACCGTGGACTCTTTTTTCAAATGTCAACTAAATACGAATCCTTTCAAACCCCGATATCTTTATATGGAAAGATTTTTTTAACACATTTCACCGATATTGAAAACCTTTTATTAATATGTGATTGAAATAAATTGCAAATGCTTTATTTGAGCAAATCTCACATTTTATAGAACTGTTTTAATAAAAGAGATAAATATGGGCTGGAATCCAAGCAGTCATCAAATACAAGACAATCAGAAACATGTCAAAACCAGAGAACGGCAAACTAGAACACGAGTTAAGGACGTGCTTTTGTAACGATGCATCAACAACACGGTATAAATAGACTAATCAAGAACTAAACATTGAACAGGTGAACACAATAGAACAACAAGTCAGCGACAGGACAGGGAGCAGAATCAGAATGACAAGAGAAACAAAAAGACAAGCATGTGACATGTCAGCACATGCCACTGTAAACAAAAGCCGATGACATGAAAGCAGCACTTGTCTTACTAGGAACAAGTAGGAATTTGTGAAAATCCCTTCGTAAAAAAAAAAAAAAAAAAAGTCAGAAAAAAAAAAAAGAAATCCAGCAATTAATGTTTATGCAGTGAAATGACTTTACAAACACTACTTAAATATATTTGGTAATTTAGCTCTATGTGTGTGTGTATTTTAGAGATTTAAAGTACAGTATGTACTGTATTCATGACTATATGAATGTCTCAGGCAATCTGCATTTTAATAGATATTTTGTCTTGTAGATTTTATGGCTGCATCAGTAGTCAATAAAATATCATGTTTCAATGTTAAAGAGAAATCTTTTTATCTAAGTAATATACCGTTAAAAAATACTCAGTTCCCACTGGGATTTTACCCACAAAGACAGTAATGTAGATGATTCTTCAAGAAGCCATTAAAACAACCTTCTCAACCATTGTGTCTAATGCCATAACTGTGGTTAAGGCATTGGATTCAAAGGTTGTGAATTCAAATCCCAGCCACACCAAGTTGCCACTCCTGGGCCCCTAACCCCAGGCTGGTCAGTTGTACAAAAACTTTCTTCCGGCTTCTCTCATTAGGGGTCGCCACAGCGGACCATCCGCATGTTTGATTTGGCACATGTTTTTACGCTGGATGCCCTTCCTAACGCAACCCTCCCCATTTATCCAGGCTTGGGACTGGCACTAAGGCTTGTGCAACCCTAATGGCTGGGGTTGGTTCCCTGACCGGAGATCGAACCCGGGCCGCAGCGGTGAGAGCGCCGCATCCTAACCACTAGACCACCAGGGAACCTAGGCTGGTCAGCTGTATGAATGTAATAAATGTACCTATTTACATTGGAGCTTCTATCCAATCAGATTTCAGCTGTCACATCACATGTTGCTGGTTTAAAAAATGTTTTATATATATATCTCAAATTATACTTTAGCTTTTTTTTTCCACATAAAATTTGCACAAAAACACAATGCACACGGTGCAAATGCACGGGGTTATTTTGAGGTTAATATCGACGCTTCTGCTAGAGGTTATGTATGCGGGCAGTGCAGCTGTGGCTACATTGAAAAGAGACTGGTTGAATTGTTTTTACTGGGTTTCATGTTATAGTAATGACATTCAATAAAAATTAAATAAAAATTAAGTTGAAAAAAACATTTGTATGAATATTTCTTGTAACCAAAAGGCAGCCCTGAGGACTATTTTTTTCGCTAGGCAACATAGACTAGTGTGCTAAGAAAAATATATATAAATAAATAAAAAAATATACATATTAAAAAAAAAAAAGAATAATTGTAAAGGGCGTTTTGCATCAGAGGTTTTTTTCTTTGTCCCAGTTCACACAAAATACAGTGTGGACCTCGGCATATGGAGGACAGCAATCTTTATTTCTCCATTTCCACTCAAGTTCACAGTAGCAAAGGGCTTGTAAACTCCTGGGCAGATTAAGAGGCAACATTTACTTGCAGAAATTGAGGCCAATAAAACAACGGTTTAAGCAAGGCTTTGGGTTTCAGTGCTGACAGACTCATTATATCCACTTTATAGGTAACAATATAGCCGAAAAATGCCTAACTGATTTTTTCCTTTTGTTTCGGCACTATATAAACACTAGGTCTATCGCCGCTAGCACATTTACTGACTGGTTAATTGTGCAATAGTGTTTATGCGTTCAGCACATCATGATATGGTCAGCCATGTTTCTAAGCCTTTGTGTGTCTGGGTGTTTATGTCGAGAGATTCTCTTCAAGGGTGGTCTGTATTTGCTAGTCGAGAGCAAATAAACTACGAGATTAGCACGCATTGCTTCTCCGCAGGGCTGCAGATAACATCGCTGTTTCCCATTTCCGGGATAACAAGATAAAAGGTTTGTTTGCTTACCCTGACGTAAGACTCGCAGCCACGCAAGTTACCGTATTTGCATATGTCAATATGACAGTGTGCTACAACATTCCCATTCAGCTTTGAAGCCAGCGTACAGCATCAGTGACACATTTTGACTTGACACGTGTTACTGTTCAGTTCTGACAGCTTTACTGACAGCTTTCATTGAAGAAGGTATGTGCATAAGTGATTAGGTGGTATTTATAGTCTTTTAAAAAAAGAAGCATTCAATTCTATTTGAGTATATTATAATGCGAGGACAGCAGAATGACTTTTTCCTACAGGCTTTAGACTCACCTTTATTTAAATGCATTTAACATTGACTGGAAACAGACCGAGGTTCAAGGGGTTCAACCAGTGGTGGACAAAATGCACAAACCACAAACTTTAAACTTCCACTTGAGTAAAAATATAAAAGTATTTTCAAATGTACTTAAGTATCCAAAGTACTATGATTTATTATGTCTATAATTTTCCTATTATCATTTTTGTCACAATTCTCTTTGCTTAATCAACTCAGTTTATGTAAAAGAAAACTCTAATGTTACTCCCAGCACATCAATCTATTAATAGAAATAGAAAACCTTCTTAGAAAACCTTCTTTTCAACCACTTCAAAAGTGTAAATAAGGCCACGGGTGTTGTGTGTTCTGGTGAGTTTGAGTCTGGAGTTTCCTCATCATTTATTCCTCTCTAAATGTTCTGCTTGCTGTTGAACTGGTGCTGAACCGTATGTTGGTGATAAGTAGATACACCAAGCGCCAATCAAAACAAGTTTAAAACGGAGCGTGCGCTCGAACCGGATTGGTGGTTTGCTGCATGATTGACCAGTTAAGTTTTTATCCTCATAAATGAAAAGGAACGACTGATTTCGTGGAATGTAGTTGAGTAAAAATAAAATATTTGACTTTGAAATGTAGTGAAGTTAAAGTAAAATTCTCCCCAAATGGAAATACTTCAGGAAAGTAGAGATACGCAAACAAGCTATTAAAGTACAGTTATGAATTAGATCTACTTTGTTACACTGATTTTAACCGTCTTGTAACGTTTGATTTATCCTCAGCAAGCATTTTATTCTGCTCAGGATTATGATGGAAATGAATGAAATCCCTGAATGGAAAAGAATGATCCCTGGATCATTGAGAGTGAGGCAAAATTGCACCCAGGATGGGAGATCAGTCTATCGCAGGGCACAATGCATACATTAATAACTATTCCACCAACTAATATGGTTTTGGAAGGTTGGAGAAAGCTGGAAGCCCATAGACAGGAGTTGAACATGAAAAACTTGGCACAGACAGTAAGCCGAGCTCATCGAACCAAAGCTTAACAGTAACATTTGTGGTTGAGGCATTGGAATCCTGATTAGAAGGTAATGAGTTCAAAACCCAGGACTACAAGGATGCCAGGTTTTACATTAAATCGATGGCATTTGGAAGACAGCCTTATACAGAGCGACTTACAATGGAGAGTTAAGGGCCTTGCTCAAGGGCCCATCAGTGGCAGCTTGGTGGTGCTGGGATTTGAACTTGTAACTTTCCAATGCCTTAACCACTGATCTACCAATACCCCACCCACTGCATTGTCGCATGTGTATCTCGCTATCACATACATTCACACGTACAAATACATACCTGTTCACTCATCGTTCCTTTTCCCCACATTGGCTGTGTAAAAGTTCTCATTTTATTTTGCCTTTGAAAGGTTCTATATAGAACTCTGTAGTAATGATTTCTCTTTTATGAAAGGAATCCCAATAAAAGCCCTTTAGAAATCCAGAAATATTCCATATTAAACCTCTGCTCTGACTTAATGCATCACAGTGTAAAAGTCATATAGATGGGGATGGACTATATTTCACCCCACCCTCATGACACTCGTGTCTGTTTTGATTTAGAAAGGTGAAAACGTCTGATATAGTGGACACATTGGTTTAAAAAGGACCTTAAACCTGATTGAATCTAAACAGCTGAACTTAACAGTTAAGTGTGATACTTACTATTGGTTTTCATAGCAGTCTATAAATTTCAATCCTGGACCTTGAGGCACTAAAAAGTCATTAGAGCTGCCACAGAAACTAAAACATAATGTTCCAGTGCTGTCTGAAAGCATAAACAGATCTGGTTGCTTAAAAGTCTAACTTCTCCTCGATATTAACGATGTATCAGAATAAATTAATTAATTTAGACTCCGATGATGTGTCCCAACCTGAATGGGAAACTCTGCCTCTGCCACAGAAGCAATAGACATCAAAAACAATCCATGCTGGCAACACTGAAAAAGACCTCCAGCGATGATTATGTAAGCTCTGTGACCAAGACTTGGCTAGCTGAACATGCAAACACTCAATCTTGCTTCTAGAGTTTTACCACCATGCCAACGTTCAGGCCTAGCGTACACCTGATCCAGTTAATCAATGCCATTAAGACTGTCAAAAGTGACAAATCTAGAGTGCAGGACATCCCCAGAAGCAAGCAGGGTTGGACAAGCGGGAAGATACGGCAAGAAATCCCACCCAGTTCCCAGCTGGAGACATCACCTAAACCACAAAAGCGCCCTTGTGTGAAGAATCCAGGTAGGTGGCATTGTGCCGGAACACTGACATCATTTGATGCCGCTCAAAAGGTGAGCAACGACAACCTTAAGGACCAAAATCAATAGAGGGAAAGGGGTAACTGTCAGTTTCTTCATCCCTCGGGCGCAAGAACAATCTGGCGTCTCGGGTCCCGGGCTTGTCCCAAACCAGATGCGACTCTTTGATGTGAGTAGGCGTAGATGCTGCATTTGATGTGTGATACCCTTATATCCGTGTGATCCCTTTATATCAGGCCCCTTGTCTCTATCCCCAGAGTCTCATCTTTGTCTGATATGCAATACCTAAGACAGTGGCAGATTAAAGACAAGGGCTGTACTTGTCAGGGATTATGACAATTTGGGAGGGTGGTCTAAAGTGTTTTGGTGTCGATGCAACAGGGCAAATCCATACAAGACCAGGAGAGGCCAAAGTCAGGGTAGAGCCATTATTTTTCAAGTCAGGGCTGCGATAGCTTTATTTCCCAAACAAGAGGAAGTAAAAACAACGCACGGAACAGTTGAGTAACCGCTAAATCGCAATATCCCAGCCTGCTCTGCACCTTCCTTAATCCCCAAGTCGCCAAGGCAGTATGCACTCCATCGAAGGCCCGAGAAAGGTCGTCACTCTGTCTTTTTTCAAAGCTTCGACTCTGCTCTGCATATAATCTGATGGACACTGCCGTATTGTCTTTTTCTTTTTTTTTTTTGTACAGACAAGAGCTGCGTTTTAATAGAAGGCTTTGAATCAAAGTGAAACCAGATGGAGGGACTAGGAGTTAAAAGCAGATCAAGCAGGTCATGCACTTTCAAACTCAACCCATCACTAAGGCAGATGAGGTCATTCAATATACCACACAGGGTTTATGGTCCATGTCGTGGCTGCACAATGGAGACATGCTGACAATTCTTATTATAGTGTGGATAACACCTAGACAGTATGACATTTTTTTTTTTTTTTACTGGATGGCATCTCACGTCGTGTGTACAGAGTTGGCCTTTTTGCCCCGTAAAGGGCGTACACATTTCAAAATCCCAAGTCTCAAGTAAATCAGTGTAATCCCTTTCATGTACAGACAGGCATAAGTAACAAAAACACAAACTCGATAAAGGATAAAGAGGACGGTTGGGAAAACTGAGACATAATTCGTAATTCTCGTCTTCCGTTTCCGTTCCTATTGTTCAAGAGGTTTAAGGTCACTGATCAAGTGCTTAACCTGGGAATCAGCTTCCAAAATGAATAATGTATCAGCAATCCTGTACTCAATCAGAATAGACCTGACGGATACGGCTACAGTCTAGACTGGCACATGCTAACAGTTAAATTTGTGTTTTGGCCTTCTGATCAGAAGGTAATATGTTCAAAACCCAGGATGACCAAGCTGCCAGGGTTTACGTTTCCATCATTCGATAGATGCTCTTATAAACAGCGACTTACACATTGTTATAGACTTTATACAGCTGACTGTTGCTCAAGGGCCCAGCAGTTGGTGGTGCTGGGATTTGAACCCATAACCTTTGATCAGAAGTCCTACAGCTTATCCAATGAGCTACCACCAGCCTAAGGTTAAAGCCTTTACCTGCTAGACACCTGCCAATGTTTCTATAATTTTTAATGAAAGTTGTAAGGCTAATTATAAAGTTATTTTTGAATAAGTAATATTACTCTAATCAGCAACCATATTGTAAAAGTTCTAATATCTTAGCTATATCTAAAAATCAGTGGTGGTCAGTAACAATGTAAATGTAATTCGTTACTGTACTTGAGAAGCCTTTTGGTGTATCTGTACTTCACTGAAGTATTTCCATTTGGGGAGAATTTGAACTTCACTACATTTCAAAGTCAAATATTTGACTTTTTACTCAACTTCCTTTGGTGAAATCAGTCGTTCCTTTTTATTCATGAGGATAAAAACTTAACCGGTCAATCATGCCCGCGATCCACCAATCAGGTTCGAGTGCGCGCTCCGTTTTGAACTTTATATTTATATTTGCGGCATTTAGCAGACGCCCTTATCCAGAGCGACGTACAAAAGTGCTTTGAGTCTCTAGTAATGAATAAATCTACACTGGTACACAAGTTTACAAACTTAATATAAATATAACTCTGGAATTCTACAAAGCAAACTTGGAAAGTGCTAATTTAAGTGTTTCAGGAAGAGGTAGGTCTTCAATCGTCGCTTGATAATAGTCAGGGACTCTGCTGTACGGACATCTATTGGAAGTTCGTTCCACCACCTCGGTGCCAGAACAGAGAAGTGCCTTAAAGCCTTACCTCTCATTCTGAGCGAAGGTGGTACCAGTCGAGCAGTGCTGGAGGATCTCAGACAGCGTGGTGCAGTGCGAGATGTGATGAGGTCTCTGAGGTAAGATGGTGCTGGTCCATTTTTGGCCTTGTAGGCAAGCAGCAGTGTTTTGAATCTGATACGTGCAGCTACTGGAAGCCAGTGAAGGGAGCGCAGCAGTGGGGTGGTGTGGGAGAACTTGGGCTGATTGAACACAAGTCGTGCAGCTGCGCTTTGGATCATTTGCAGTGGAAGAATAGCGTTCAGGGGGAGACCTGCCAGCAGAGAGTTGCAGTAGTCGAGTCTTAAATTGACAAGAGAATGAACAAGCACCTGGGCAGCCTGTGTGGACAGAAATGGTCAAATCTTTCGGATGGTGTAGAGAAGAACTTGTTTTGATTGGTGCTTGGTGTATCTACTGATCACTAACATACAGTTCAGCATCAGTTCAACAGAAAGCAGAACATTTAGAGAGGAATAAATGGAGAAGAAACTCCAGACTCGAACTCGCCACAACACACAACACCCGTGGCCTTATTTACACGATTTTTTAGTAGTTGAAAGGATGCTTTTGGGCTCAATCAGTGTTTGACTTATAAATATGATTCTATTAATAGTTTGGTGTGTTAAGAGTAACAGTCTTTTCACATAAACATTTTGTCTTGTGCTAAAAATGATAATAGGAACATTAGAGCCATAATAAATGTGAGGGAGGCGAGATTGAGATGGTTTGGACATGTGCAGAGGAGGGACATGAGTTATATTGGTAGGAGAATGCTGAGGATGGAGCCACCAGGAAGGAGGAAAAGAGGAAGACCAAGGAGGAGGTTCATGGATGTGGTGAGGGAAGACATGCAGGTAGTTGGTGTGAAAGAGGCAGATGTAGAGGACAGGGTGGTATGGAGACTGATGATCCGCTGTGGCGACCCCTAATGGGAGCAGCCGAAAGAAGAAGAAGAAGAAGAGAGCCATAATAAATCCTAGTACTTTGGATACTTAAGTACAGTTGAAGGGAAATACTTTTGTACTTTTACTCAAGTGAAAGTTTAAAGGGACACTTTTACTTATACTGGAGTCACATTTTACCGAGTGCATCTCTACTTTTACTCAAGTACATGGTTTGTGTACTTCGTCCACCACTGCTAGAAATGAACTCAAAAACCCCCAATGCTTTGAATAGGACCTTTTTAAAGCCATAAATTAAACCAATCAAAAAAGTAAATGTTATTCAGGAAAAAGCTCCATTCAGTCACCAGAAAGATATGGATGTTATCTTCAAACCTACTATTTGCATAGAATATTAAATCCTTGCTAAACACCCACCAATCAATATCAGAAGAGGAAACATCAAAACTACCATGTCCACTTCACCTAATCGTTTTACATTTTCAGAGCCGAGTCCAGGACAGAATATTATATATATATATATATATATAAAACGGATCAGAGAAATCAAACCCGAGGCCGTTTCAGGGTCTGCGCGTATTAACCGGGCAAAGGTAAGCCTTCTAAAAAACATACATCGTATCAGAACTGATCAAACCTGACAAGCCCTAGGTGGATTCTCTTTATAGTGGATTGCTTCAGCACAAGCCTGTCCCGCTTCATTTCAAGACTCCCCGTAAAGGCAGTCACTTAAAATTTACTGCCGTATTTAAACGCTGAGGGACACCGAAGATCTGATGGAAGACAGACTCCGGGATCAGACCTGATGTTTCCTGAATGTTTTCCATCCAAGCGGGAAGGTATTAATCCATAAAGAAGATGAAAAACAAATTCTAGGTTTAGTACCGGACAATACGAGCTTTTAAGCATTTCTTGATTTTCCTGCTGTGTTTTTGGAAGTGATGCCAGGGCAAACTGAGAAAGAGAGAAAAAATAAAGAGAGAGGCGGGAAAAAAAAAGCATTGTTGCTGAGGTTTGGATATTACATCGCAGCACGAAATAAAAAATAAATAAAACATTTAAAAAACGCAAGGCGAGAGGAATGAGCTCAATGCCTTTCACTTTCACAAGGTTCCCGACTGCATCTGGGAACCATCTGCTTTAAAATATGTGTATATGTGTATGTATGTGTGTTTGTGCGGCTGTGTCGTCTCTGTCCAATATAAAGAATGTTACAAAGCTGTGCTTCGACCGCTGTTTGATTGGAAAGGAGGAGGGGGGTCTGCTATACGGCTGAAGAAGCGCTTTTCACAGAGGTGCACACTGTTAGCAGTCACTCAAACTGAACAAGAGCACATTTACAATCATACATCATATGAAATCAGATGAGGGGAAAAATTTCCTTTTCACAATCCCATCCATTGTCTTAAAGCAGCTTTACAGAATTTAAGAGTTAAGGTGAACGGTGTGTATTTATCCCTGATGAGCAGCCGTGGCAACTGTGGCAAGGAAAAACTCCCTTAGATGTTATGAGGAAGAAACCTTGAGAGGAACCAGACTCAAAAGGGGAACCCATCCTCATTTTGGGTGACATCAAGAGTGTGATTATAGTCTTTAAACAATACAGAACACTGGAGAGTGAGAACTAACATGAGCACTGGAATGTAAGCTTATGAGTAATGTCCTTTCTACAGTCTTATATAGTCAGTTGAGGTTATGGAACCAGGAATCCAAAATGGATTTGAGATCATCATAGATCCAACACCAACTCCTCCATGCCAGAGCCTTTAAACACTCAGAGTTCCAATGTCCAAACGCTACATGAAGTGGAATCAAAATGGCGCTGGTGCACCTCTAGATGGTTCGGGGATGTTTGCGGGGTCGACATCTGCTTCTCTGAAGGTCCACGAAAACCTTTTGTGGCTTGTGTGTTTAGGCAGGAATGGAAGGAAGAAATAAAGACCAGTCGGACGTGGTCAGTTTGGAATGGTTTATTGGAGATGTAGTAATAAAAGAATGCTGAGAAGGTATGAAAAGGGTTACAGATTAATGATTATTCCACATACAGAAATAAACTGACTAATAAAAAATTATAAACAATAATCTAAAACACACAAAAAAATAAATAAATTAAAGATACGACTACAGGCTAAAACAACGATGAGATGTTTATCGAGACCCTTAATTTCTGTCAGATGTGTGTGTTGTGTGTGTGTGTGTGTGTGTGTGTGTGTGTGTGTGTGTGTGTGTGT
>JAAIIK010000133.1:2290236-2301043 GCA_014706435.1 Silurus glanis | reverse complement strand
AGGTCGCAAAGTTCAAGGGGGCCGAATACTTTCGCAAGGCACTGTATATATATACACACACACACACACACACACACACACACACACACACACACACACACACACACACACACACACACACACTGAAATTTCATGAAATCAAAGTTTCTGGAATTGAAACTACTCGGATGAAGTCCAGACACTTCAAAAACGCACGAAGCACAAACCTTTAGTATCCAAGCCGCGTCTTTCAGAGATTCGATACGAAAAAATTGTGAAACATCCGAGCTTAGCACTAGATGTACAACATCTGGTCTGTAGCAATGAACAGTGATTTGTGCAATACCAGATATCAGGTAAGAAAACAGTGTCAAATCTGATCTGACACCAAAACCCTGTACCAGATTCATATATTGTAAATATGGAAGGAACCTTACACCATTTCTAACATTGACGGAACTCAAAGTCGTCCAGGAACCAAATCAGTCCGGACTTGCAAAAATAAATCAGCAAAGCGTAAAGCGAGATCTCTAAACACCATTTAAATACACTTTCTCCTTTTAAACAAACGCTACAAAGAAATAAACAGAGGTTCGGATATCTGATAAATAACCCTAACCCAGTGTAAACAAAATCTCCTGCGGCATCCGTGCTGAACCGAGCAAGTGAATAAGATGTATGTGAAAAGAATGGAGATTGTAAGATTTGCAGAACGACGTTAAAAACACAAACACCGCGCCGCGTGCTCCTTCTGTACCGGAGTTTCGTGCACTTTCTCCCCCCGTTTGTTAGAACGTGGTTTCGTTTCGCCCTGATGTCATCTGTCCACGCGAGCGGAGCGTTTCATACGGTAATGTAGTGGGAAAAGGACACGAAGCCCGGGACACGAACCAGTGTTGTGTAAACTCGGGCACGGCTTTCACTGCTCTGAAACACAATCTTCTATTTATTTCGTTTCTTCCATGTTTACGAACGTGCATCGCGAATGAATTCGGTTTGGGATGACCTGCAGGCCGTGTTGGATATTGTAGCTGTGTAGCTCCAAAATATTTACACCGATACGGTTGTGTGGCTCCCAGAACGAGCGATCTAGCTCACGCTTTACCCGGAACAAAGCCTGAACGAATAGGAAAGGGAACAAAGCGGCACGGAGAAAACGTTCCGAAATCTGCATTCGGAGCGAGTGTGAAATTGACCCGTTTATACCGATGGACTCGAACAAGACTCGAACCGTTAATCGCGGCACTCAAAACCGCTAGTGAGCGAGAAGAGAAGTATCGCGCGTAAACTCGAACGTACAGTAAAATGAGAAACAGCTTGGCCTCGAGGAGTCTTTAAGGGAGATCTCGAAGCAATTAAGCATAGCATCCGTGCTGCTCTCGGATTCGGGCCGGCCCAGCGCCGCCGCGCTTCAAGAACAGACAGAGCGCCATAAATTTGCAAAGGCGCCAAGCGGGGCCCTTTGAAATTCAGATGGGGCACTTCTCTCGTCGCAACACCCCCCCCCCCCCCCCTAATCACTCCCTCACTCCAGGATGGAAGACAGAGCAAAGGAGGAGAAGGAGGGAGACGGGAATGTCAAGCCGAGTCCAGTGAGTGATGGATTTGGTTTGAAACCCAGGAGTCATCCTTCACAATCTGTACACACAGATTAGGATGGACGGTCGCTTGTTTAAATAAAAAAAAAAAAAAAGAAAAAAGAAAAAAGAAAAAAAAAAAAAAAAACATTTTAACCCAAGTGTAAAAATGCAGGAAAGAAATAAGATAAAAAAAAAAATAAATACACCTTTTTATTGAACATTGACTTTTTTCCCCCTCAAGGCTCATGAATTGACATGTAAAAGGTCAAATCAGTCTGAAGTAAAGCGAATGGTTCTACCAGGGAGGAAAAAAAAGACTGTTTCTGATCAAATTTACTGTTTCCTGAGGATTCCTCTTTTTTATTACCTTAAAAAGCTGACCTTTAAGGTGTCTCCTTTATCGCTACAGCAAGGAGTCATAAAAGTGGTTTCAATTGAAGCCCTCACAAAAAAATGCTTGTACCTCATAGAAACTGGGAAACGATTTGAAGAAATGATTTTTGAAATGGATCAAATGGCATTTCTACTGTTAAGCCTTTATGCATTAAAAAAAATAAAATAAAATAAAAACCTGCTCTTTTGCCATATTTGAGTGATTTGCGTATTCTGATAATAATGCTTCGGCTAATCCGTAAATACAGTTGACCCCTGATAGTTCATGCTTTGGAAAATTCACGGGTTCTCGTTTGGAACCTAACAGACAGCAAGTTGCGGTTGCTTAAAATTCATGAGGGGACTGAATGTTCAGGAATGTTAGGAAAAACATTTTCAACTATTTGGTAACTATGTATTACTAAAGTAAAAGTGCTCCCTTTAATCTTTCACTTGAGTAAGAAAACAAAAGTATTTGCCTTTATGTGAAAAGACTCTAATGTGAATCTTAGCACAATAGCACATCTATTAATAGAATGATAATGAATCAAACACTGATTGGTATTAATTAAAATTATCAGGAGCCCGAAACCTTTTTTCCAACTACTTCTTTAAACAAAAAAAATAAATAATAATAATAATAACTATAACAAATTTTTATTTAAATTTTAATTAATAATTATCTACCACCAGCAGCAATCAAAACTCAATCGTAAATCAAATGTAGTTGAGTAAAAAGAAACATATTTGACTTTTGAGAAGTCAAGTTAAAGTCTCCCCAAATAGAAATACTTGAGTAAAGGACAGAAACATGAAAAATCTACTTAAGTACAGTAACGAATTAGATTTACTTCGTAACTCTCCACCACTGGTTGTTTTTTTTTCTCCATGTTTAAAAGCCTGAAAAAGAGAAATGTTTGGAAATGTGTATTTGTGCTAGCCCGGGATGGACATCATGTGATAGCTTGTCAGAACATGTACATTTGAGAAGGATGACCTAGCATTCCCGAGCAGCGCACGTCAAACATCAAAGGCCGAGAGCTTTTGGCGGATTGAGACATGTGACTGTTGTGTTTCCAAAGTGTTCAGATGGGACGGACGATTAGAGCTGCGCCTAATTTCTTACAGTTGTGCCAATATGGAATCAAAGTCATTTCGGTCAGAAATATCTTCCGTCGCACTTTGATCGGTGAACGTCGCACCGTCGCCGTCGTTCTCGCGCGTCCTCCGTTTCACAATGCAGTCGGCGGGGTGTCTGGCACGAGAAGGCATCTGACTTAATAGTGAAGAACGCCATTAATTACCCGCCGCGATTTCTGTTAGTCATCGTCCGCAGTGCGCGTAAGGAACGCCGTAATTAGGGGCAGCTCTGATTCCTGAAGGACTTCAAAGTAGCCTAGGAAGGTTTCCTGTTATTCTTGGCGCTACAATTGGCCGTAAATAAATGAAGAGGCCAAACGCACATGGGAGGCATGCCGGGAATTAAAAGCGAGATCCAGTTTCGGACGGCAAAAGGAAAACCGCACGGATTGCCTCCTTCGGTTGGTTGAAGATCAGACTTCTACAAATCTCTTATGACAATCCATTTGGAGTACGTACATAAAGTGGACAATTACATCCATGTGCTATGATGCAGAGACTTAAAAGAGCAGGTTGTCATATTAAAGTCTTCTTTTGTCTAAAATTGTAATGGAAACATCTAGAAGACTCAGAGGTCTATAGGAGGCCGCTCAAGATCTTCCACTCCAACCAATCTAAACCATATCTTCATGGAGCTGGCTTTGTGCACGCTGTCGTCCAAGCAAAAGCGAAATGTAATGCTACCGAATCCAAAGACATCCTATACAACGGTTTTGGAGAAGATCCAAATGCAGAAAATCCTAATCATAATCTGAGGTATTTTGATTATTATAGGTCTAAAAACATGGAAAAACAACCCCATATTAGCTCAATTAGCAAATTCCTTTCCACAATCACACCAGGGAAGGTCGATCCTAACACGTGTTTCGTCCAACTTTTGAAACGAGCCACCGCAACTTTTGTTCACGCTGAATGCATTCGGAGGAAACTGCTATCTGCCCTCTTCCACATCCACAAGCTTGCAAATGCACATGATTGGTTAGCACCTCTGTAAATGACTGCGCGAGTGCGAAGAAAGCTCGTTTGTTGTTGTTGAGACATCTGTGACATCATCGGGATTCTAACTCCATGTGTTACACATTCGGCTGTCAAATTGATGCTATTATATTCGGGGGGGAAAAAATGGCATACTGAAACAATCAGGCGGCTTATTGATTTACTGATCACTAAATGCATTGCGATATATTAGTAAAGCTGCAACAAGGGCACGTTTAAAGAACGAAGGCCTGCATTCATTTCAACCAAACATTTTGTTTCATGTGTCCCGAAAGCTCCATAACTAAGTTTTCTGAAAACACAATAAGATAATTAGCAAGCTTACTTTTTGGAGTCATAAAAGTCCATGGCCTTCTTGACTTTGTTGTAGGCCGCCACTCTGAAAGGCACAATTTCCAGAGAGATGAGGCCGGGTGCCATCGTGAGGACCTTGGCGCCATGAGAAGGGTCGTACAGGTCCTTGCCTGTGTGTGGGTGAGGCATGCCGGCTGGGTCTCGGCCTACGATATAGAAGTTGGCACCGGCTACCATTCGGGCTCTGCAGTGCCACTGCACCTGAGGAGAAAAAAGTCCAGGAAAATGACGTCAAGAAAGATGTTATATATACATTTTACACTATTATATACTTAAGTCCAATGGCTTAACCACTAAGCTATAACCTCCCCACAGATCCACTGAAAACACGAAGCGCTGCCAGAAAGACACCCTGGAAACACCTGCAGATACGCTGTAGAGGGAGCAGGCAGATCCCTCAATCGAGCATCTCATGCTGAGTGTAACGGCAGCTTCCTGTGGGCTCTTTCGGAGCTCAAGAGCCATGTCTGCTCCCAATAAAGCCCTCACATGTCCCCAGCCAAATGATTAAAGGACCGTGCACTTAAAAACCTTCCTTCGGTGACAATTGAGGCTCTCTGTCTGAAGTGTGTGTGGGGGGCCACTGAGGACTATGGAAAAGCTGGTTGTGTTTAAAGGTAGTGTAGAGGGAGAAAGATGGAATGGCACCAATCATGTGCGATGAGCCAGACCCTGCTCGCCGGCTCTGCGCTTCAAGATGACGTCGAAGCGAACAGCAGCAGTATGCTACATGGAAAAGAGTGTAAGGGGTTCCTAACTGCACCTTCCACCCCTCGTTGCTGGCCGTTACGTTTCTCACCTCGGTGGGTCCGGCGTACATCATGGGCGAGGGGAAGATGGCCACTACTGTGGAGTCGGGGTCTAGAAGGCCCTCCTCGAGCACGGCCGCATGCTGTCTCATGCGCCACGGCAGCGGCACGTCGTCGTCTTTGGTCCAGCCGCCCAGCGGGTGCAGGAGCAACACGGGCCTGCGATAGCCGCGATCCATCAGGCGTCTGCGCGTGTCCTGCATCAGCAACGCGTGGCCGTTATGGACTGGGTTCCTCAGCTGGAAGGCAAATACTGCATCTGAGAGAGGAAGAAAAGCGATACGGACAATGTTATGTTCATGGGGTAAAAGTTAATTAGAACTGGGTGATATGGAAATCCAGGGTTTCTACCCGTTTTTTTTTTCCATTTTAAAATTCCACACTTTTCCAGACTCACAACGTAACAATGTAACGTAAACAATATTTTGCGAAGTCTGCTCCTAACCCTATGGAAAAACACCTTTTGGTTGTGTCCACACTAATTTTACACTTGTTTGAAAACACATTTTTCTCTCCGTTTTGGCCTTCGCCATCCTCCATATTAATCCAGATCTGGAAATGATTCTAATTAAATTTTCATACTTTTCCAAAATGCGTAGGAACTAAAAAATCGTTTCAGTTATGATCGCATAGTGGAAAACCGTCTCTCTGAGTAATCAACACTGGGTCGTTCTTCTTCTACAGTTTACTATTGGACACCAGGACTTTTGCAACACTTGGATAGACGTTGGGAACAAAAGATCAATCTAAAACTAAAAAAATATTTTTGTGGTGGCTTTTTTCCTAACAGTCAGGTTCCAATTAAGCAACATTACATCAAATCATTGCCATATGCAACTAATACAAGTGCAAATGAGCAAAACCAGCCAAAGCTTTATAATTCAATAGCACAAGAAGCACCACTAGCTGCACCAGGCTCCATCCAATCCTCAACCACTGCTCGAATGGTCGCACTATCTCTCAGGGGATGAGGAAAACATGTGTCTAGACTATTCTCAGTACTGGCATCGAGGTGGTGAAACAAACTTCCACTTGATGAGTCTCTAGCACTCTTTAAATGTCATCTATACACCTAGATCACGAGTCCCTGAACTTTTCTGTAAAGACACCATAATTTGTCCTGTCTGTAATGGTGGCCATGTCGGTCCGTAACCGAAAATTACATGGGTCGGAGAGATTTTTTCTACAATTTTAAATGTATTTATTAAGCCTCCTAATACTAGATTAGTTTAATATTTTGTTATGAACTGTACAGACAAAGTAACATGACTTTTTAAAAGATATGTAGCCTATTAAAAAAGCATTATAACAATCATAATGATATTTTGTCATATTCATTGCTATTGAAATCAAAACATTTACTTATGCATATGGTTGGTGGGTGAATCTAACAAATAATTAGAATATGCTAATAACTGGAGGTTATACGATTTTACCAATACCGATAGCAAGGTTGGATCATACTGGCTAATAAATGATTAATCAACGTATTTTTTTAAAGCAGATACTGGATTAAAAAAAACTATTTATATTATATAATAATAAAAACACTCCATGTAACTTTATTACATAAAGAAAAAGCAGTACTGACTCATTACAATGTGCTAAATATGAATATATTCGTTAATAAATCTAGTTATATAATTGCTAAATTGTAAATAAATATAATATAGCGCTCTCCGTGCAGCGTGCAGACTCGCGTGTAAAAACAAACAGCACAGTGATTCACCTCTAGAGGCCGCTCTTGTAATGACAGCGGACCGGTAGCCAAGACGATGGTATAGATTTTTGCCGATAGTTCCAGCAACTATGGGTGCCTTGACCTCTATTAATAACTAAGGGACATTTTTGTTTGAAAGCCAAACTTGTATTTTAAAATACATATATGACATCAGTGAAAGATATATTTCAAATGAAAAAAATATATTTTGTCACACGGTTGGTATTTATAGTCTCATGGTCTGTGTCCTAGTGAGCCAGCATCAGAATGTATTCATTAGTGGTGACCTCAAAGCCGTTTGTAAGTTGCTCTGAATAAGGGGACGTCTGCCGAATGCCGTAAATGTAAATTAGGCATTGTGACTAGGAATATTATCTACAGCAAATGTAAAATATTATAAGTTGTTACCTGCGTTCAGTTCTTTAAACTTCTGTTTGAGTTCATTGGGGGTGAGGCGGTAGGTGTCCAGGCCGTCGTTCCAGTAGATCCGATCCAGCACCTGCAGATCTCCTCCCACAAGCCAGTCGCCACTCTCCATCACCATCTATACCAACACACACACACAAATCAGCAAAGTCCATGACACTGACCTTCCCGAAACATGCGCACACAAACTCGCAGATATAACGGAAGACAAATGCCATCGACGTTTGATTACAAAACACAAGAACCCACCAGATACCAATAAAAACCCACCAATAAACTTGGAAAAAGTGATGGAAGTGTGTTATATTAACACCATTTGTTTTCACACATTCAACACGAGCTCATCATTCTTTCCTGCCCACTTTTTCTTACGCCATCCAACTTCTAGGGCTTCTACGCTCATGGCGAAAGCCAGGTTCAGTTATACAAATATAAAACTAAAGATTTTTTAAAAAAAATTCTAAAAACCTTAAGACTAAATTTGGATTAACTTCATTAAAAACATTGTGTAAATAACCAGATCCCAGTGATTATTGAGACTTCTTTTCCAACATTGAGACTTATTTCATGTCATCAAAGCCCTGACTAAAATCTAAATCATCTAAACTAAGGATTGGGATTCCATGAATGCTATGCTTTGTGATCAGGTTCATTCTACATTATTCAACTAAGCACTTAAAAGGTGTCTAATCAAATCAAGGGTCGAATATGAGGAAAATTGGCTTCTTTTTGAGGAAGAACCGAAGAGTAGAAGTCATTTGCATCATTAACAGGGACTCGGCAGGTTTCACAGTCCAATTTAAGACTCATTTAAACCTTTTTAAAAGCATTAAGAATGAAATTTAAGACCTACTGTAAAAACACACACAAATACGTTATTAGCGTCTGGCCTTGACCAAGCATCGCTAAACTTCCACATCGCTGAAAGATAAAATCCGATTTAAAATCCAGGTTAGATTTGCGCAAACAAGAGAAAGCTGACTGGCTGTTGCAAGTCGGTTTCGTTTGTAATACAGCGAATTATATTTGGACTAGCGAAAGGAAGAACTACGACAAACGAAACGAGCGAACGAACAAAAAGTGCTGTGTAAGCATTTCGATGAGCATTAGAGGTAGCGTTACATGGAGGTAAAAAAAAAAAAAAAAAAAAAAATTAAGACCTGTTTAAAATCAGAACGGTGAATTTGAGACTTTATGGCCAAAAATTTTGATTTTTTTAAATGTACATTTAAGACACTGCAGAAACCCTGATCGGTGACGCCGTGCCTTTACGGGACGCTGATGAAAAGTGCGCTTGTGAGACCAGGAAGCCACCAGAAAAACCACATGGAAACCACATGATTATTTCCTTATTAGGTAGAAAAACCATCACCCAGAGGAGGGAAGGAGTAAAGTACAAATACTTTGTGATTTTTCTGGTATCAGTTCTTTACTTCACTATTTACTACATTTTGAACACACATCTGTAATTTCTACTTCTAGCATTTTAAATCCAGAACCGTTACTTTCGTTTTA
The DNA here is from genome assembly GCA_014706435.1 of Silurus glanis. NCBI lineage: Eukaryota > Metazoa > Chordata > Actinopteri > Siluriformes > Siluridae > Silurus > Silurus glanis. The sequence continues at coordinate 2,292,152 of JAAIIK010000133.1, read as the reverse complement.
ATCTATTTGGTGACAGGATCAATATTTTTCTTCTCATTGCGTCGTTTTCAACACTTCAACCAATTTCCAGTCATTGCGCAGCTTTTTCAACCTACCACTGGTGTATCATTTCCTGTCTCTCTCACACCACAGACGTAGACTAGTTTACAAAGCAAACAACAAGCGCAGCAGAAGGCAACAAGACGTCTGGGGTTAACGTGGATGAGACAGAGGGAGTCAGTGATGTAATCATGACTGAGAACAGAGACTTTCCTGATCATCATCTTTTCTCTGCTTGTGTTCTATATGGTGGATGTTCAGCCTGAATACATTCATTAGATACCAACATTTTAAATTCTTTTGTATTAATAAATTAATATGACGTGAGGTTCAGTTACCAGCGTGACACTAAAACAGGTCGTAGTAATGTCTACTTTTATTTAAAAACATATCAGAGCCCAAACTTCTTTACTTTATCCTGAGTAAAAAAGCGTAGTCAGAACGTCCACTTTAACCAGAGTCTTTTAAAACACGAGTATCTCTACTTCTACTTGAGTGAAGGATGTGCGTACTTTTTTACTGCCATCACCAGACTTTCGCAGTAAATCTGTTTAGCGCTCTCTATTTTTTGGTTGCAGACAAACACTACAAACCTAAAACCTATAATATAATAAATAACCCGGAATAAATCGGTTTTTATTGTACTTCTGCTACATGTGTCTCTGGTCCTGTAGCTCAGATCTCCCATGTCTCTGCGCATTATACAGCTGGTAGAGCTTCTGCAGGACAGTCTTTTCAGTAGGTCTGCTTTTCCTTGACGTCTCAGGCTCAGGAACCTTTGGCACGCTGCTGCTTCGTTCCCTGTCTGTCACACAAGCAATGGGAATAAACAGGAAAAGTGGATTTACCACATGCAATTGAACCCAGGTTATCCAGTCCTAATCCTGCTGACAGACACGCTTCAGCCAGGGGAATTCACCCCCCCCTCCCGCAGCAGCGGCGGTGTCAACCAGATCTGAGGCTTGCCTAAGACTAAGGCGGGTACACATTCCTCTGCCAGACCACATAACCGTGATTCAGCTCAACCACAGCTTATTAAACACCCTGCCAAACATTAGAACTACAATAGGCACTAATTTCATTTCGCGATATTAACAAACGATCACTTTCGTTTAAATAAAACGAGAGGCAGGCAGTCAGTCCCGAGGCCCCGCCCTCTCCGTGCCAACAAGCCAAATTCTCCCTTCTCGGGCACATAAATGACCTCCCTACCCTAAAGCGAAACCCCCTGAGACTACAAATCAATATTACTTTATACCATACAAATCTCACTGGTCATGTGACTGGTCCTGAAGCTTTCGATTTGCCCTGAGCCCGCTGTTGTGGTTAAGGGCCGTGCTCAAGGGCCCAGGAGTGGCAGGGATTTGAACTCATGCCCTTCGGATCCAATGAACCACTAATCTTCCACTTCCCCTCAGCGTTCGGGAAGGTGAGAGGGGTGGAAGCGGAGGAGAGGAGGATCTGGCTTAGCCCTGTGTAAACAGAATGCTGAGCGAGCATTTCCAAAGCAAAACAGATACGCGAGACGTCGGAAGGTAAGGGATAAGAGGATTACGAGTGTAGGAGCCGAGGAGGAGGGCACGGCGGGTACGCCTCCTGACAGAATGAAAACGATCTTTACAGAAGCGTGTTATTACCGGCTAGGGCAAGTTCGACTGTAAATATGACGACGGAGCAGAGTCGAGAGAACGACTTTCATAGTTGGGCCTGGAGCGGGGTCATGTCCCCAAACATCACAGGAGTCTTCATAGATAATATGTAATAACCATCTCCAGAGGAAAACGCTCGTTTTGGGGGGGGGGTGCTGTTTACGGAAAAATATGACTTTTACCTCATTTCCAAAAACAATAATGTTCTTGTTATTTCATTTCCTGCCT